>WYDF02110322.1:0-10407 GCA_009867245.2 Adranes taylori
ACCAACTGCTTATGTTTGAGTTGACCATAAAACTAAAATCTTGCAAGAGAAATGAAATTAAATATTTACCCAAGATCGACCCAGAGAAAGTTCCAACATTTGCAACGAACGTTATACACAGTTGCATGTATCAGATATCACCAAATACCTCCAAAAATTATTTCTGCTTCAAAAGAGATCTGCAAGAAGCATCAAAGGTGTGTTAAGCCGAACTACTTGCCAGCCTCTCTTCATACAACTGCCAATACTAATTCTACTATCCATGTACTTACTACAAACGATATATAGCATACCTAAGAATGAAGCCAGCATAATGAGGCAAAACAACATCCACCACCACCAAACGAGATCCAGGGACGCAATGTGTAAACCGAGGATTACCTAAGATGAGGCATCAGACATGATAACAAATACAAGATCTGGTGAGAACTAAGTACAAACGCATTCAAGAAGAAGCTCAAACAATACCTGATCAACAAAACATACTACAAATAAACCGAGTTTTCAATTTCTGAATAAAGTCAATACTTTATCTATACATATGTATAGCATTGGTTTATTTATTATTTATTTATTGTAAGAAAGATGACATATATAATTCTATAAGTGTATATGTCACTCAACTCCTCTTAAACGGCGGACCGATTTTGACTGGACCGAATTATTTGTGGTTTAAGTGAGTCCCTTGATGGTTTATATTCGCAATTGGACCCAGTAGGTGGCGCTGCGATCGAGTTCCGGGAAATTTATTATTATTTTTTAAGATTATTCGCATATCAGAACGTATAACCCCAAAATTTCAACCCCCCCCCCCCTCAATAAAAATTATTTTTGCGTAAAATTCGTAAATTCAATTCTTGCTCGCAAATGACATCATTTGGAGCATCAAAAATTTAAATTGGAATATTGTAGGGGTCATTTGGTCCCCCTTTTATCAAGGAGACACTAAGCGAATTGAATGTGTCCAAAATAAGTTTTTGGACATGTATGTACATTAAACGTCACAGTGTAGTTATTGACTATTCAGCCTCTCAAATGAGACTTCAATTGGACTTTGATAGTCTTCGTAGTAGAAGCTAAGTAAGTGACATATGTTTTCTGTTTAAATTGGTCAGTAATCACATAAAATGCTCCGATTTATTACCACACTTAAACTACATCCTCGTTGTAAGCAGATTAGAAACAAATATTTCATGTTCCGTTCTCATCTATCAATTTTGGTTATAATTCGCCTGTTTCCAGAATTTACAGGGAGGCCAATAAACATTTTCGGTTTCTGGACTTTTTTGGAATGACTTTCGAACGTTTTAGGGCGGACATACGAAGCCTGTTATCATGCTTGCACTAACATGTTAATATTTACTCTGATCCTACGTAATTCTGTATATTCTTTGTTAAATAATTCTTTATATTAGTATATTTCAAACGTCCTATTGATCATTAATTAAAACGTATATTTTAAGTTTATGTATTTCATGTCACTTAATTCTCATGACCAGTATGTATCATTCTTTCTGAAAGCGATGAAAACGTAATAGTTTCAAATATTTGTTATTTATACATCGTTTTTGTTATCGAAGGAAAATGGCAAGCGGTATGCGATGCGGTATGCAAGGTTTTATAATACTAGTGTTCGTCGCCAAGGAATATTCAATCCTAAACTCCCAATTTGGATTCCGGCACTATCTAATAAAATCCACTCTTGGACACAACTGTCAAGAAATTTGCAAAAAGCAAGCAACTGATCTGGAACAGAACTTTTATGGACTCCTCCAACTCATATTGGGCGTAGTTGGGCATACAACTCGTATTGATTTTGAATGAACAGAATTGCGCACTTGACTGAGTGCTCCACGATTTATTTAAAAGGGCATCAAAAATTTAACTATATATACACGCTTTTGGGGGGAAATTAGTACTGTATTATGTGTTTTTCGATTTGTAGTTATTAAATTTATCATACGAATCTATATCAATATGTCATCATACTGAATATATAATAATACTAGTTTTAGTACTACTTTTCTATTTTCGATTTGTAATTTTATTGTTATATCTATCATACGAATCTTTATTAATCAGTTGTAAAGGGATTTATTTACCAGTATTTTTCAAACAAATAAATAAATAATTTAAAAATACACGTACGCTTATGATCCGTACCTCAATCTCTTCGTAAAATTATGATGAATGAAATGGTATACTATAAATTAAGGTAAATTTTGTATTAACGATGAACGTTTAACAAACAATCACCCAATTGTTATTTATTACACAATTGAAGAGTGTCCAGCATGACTTGTGTATAGAGCGATCACCGACAAACTCCAACATAAAAATCATTGATAATGTCCGAATTCTTCTCGTAAGTTTTACGTTGGGTTTTCCAGTTAAAACCCAACAGCGAATCAAGTTGAAGAATGAAAGAATTATAGATAAATTAGGATACAGTGCATATTAAGATAAGTTAGGATATATTGATTTATGATATTTCACTAGTTAAATTTTAATAGCTTAATAAAGTTAAGACAAATTTGCCTGGATAAGTATGCAAGAATTGATTTAATGTGAAACGGGGATTTGTAACACTTGACATTTTTGTTTTAGTTATTAATCGATCGCATTTGAACTACGATGCTCCTCATTTTTATATAAAGAGTGTGGATTTTATACAATTCTAAATGCACTATGTTTGATAATATCGCACTCCATTTTAGGCAACTTTGTTTTAATTGCGTCAACAATGCATGCAATGCCTGAATGCTCGTTAGCCAGAGTCCAGCAACAAGTAGCATGCCAATCTATTCGTCATCGATCTTGAATCCGATACCTCTTAATTTTTCTCCGTTTTAAACGATCGGATTGGCATAATCGACTATTGGTTTCTCAATTTTCTAGTCTCGTCGAAAGCAAACTTATTTTTCTGGTAAAGCCCGTATCATTGAACATTGTTTTCAATTCATTCCACAACTCTTTTATCGTACTAGCTTCTTTAATATGTAAATAAAGATCGATGGTTAGAATAATTTTTGCTTTTGCTTTCGCGTCTTCTGCATTAACCACAGGCTTCGTAAGTGTTCTTCAGCAGATTTAGTATATAATTTGTTATACTTGTATAAAACAATTGTTCATAAACTGTTATATTTCCTTGGGCTCATAACCTGTTAAGAAAGGAGGTAAAAACACACACACACACATCGAGTATTCTACATAGGCTAAGTTTATTTACTTCAATATACCTTATGTACAGCGTCAACAGATGGCTTTTCATACACAGTGGTTATTCATACACATATCCATTTTAAATTTTATTAGCACATTACGAGTGTGTGCTGACTGATGAATTTGAATTCCCCATCTCATCTTATTTCTAGTCCATGATAGTACGCAGCTTCAGAATTTGATGTTTCAAATTCTAAATTTAATTTCTTTAACAGTTAATTAACTTGAGTCATTGACTTCCCAATTACCAATCCATCATCTACATGTAATACAAAGAGTAATGTACCATCGTTGTTAGAATCTACGCAGGGGCCAAACTTAGTAGGAAGTAATCCATACATTTTGAGAACATATCAAACCTTTTGTGCCATTGTCGAGGAGCCTGTTTAAGTCCATACAAACTCTTCCGTAATTGACAAACACGATCACTTCCATCGTTCATCCCTTCTGGTTAGCACATGCAAATAGTTTCTTCAAGATCATTATGAAGAATTGCAGTTTTGATGTCACAGTGCTTTATCTCATAATCATTTGCTGTGGCTACCGAAAGTAATACACGGACCGATTTAAAACGGTCAACCGCCGCAAATGTTTTGTAAAAATCAATTCCAGGTTTTTGAGAACAACCTTTCACTACAAGTCGTGCTTTAAATTTATCACACCACTGCCTGGTTTCGTTTTTAAACAATGTACCCACATATTAAATATTGCCTTACATTCCTTTGGTAAATCTGATCATTAAAAATCAGAACTCAGTAGAAAATTTATTCAAGTTATGTGTAAAACAATCATGAGTAATTTGTTTTGGAAAAATGCGAATAGATAATCTTATACCTCGTTTCAGATTTGTTCTATTGGAGTTCATGGTAGTCGTTACATCACGACACATGGTCTTTCATTAAATTATGGACCTGATTTAAGTTGGTTCGATCATATTGTGCCATGCGGTTTAACAGGAAAAGGTGTCACAAGTTTAAGTAAAGAACTTAATCGTAACGTAAAACTTGACGAAGTTATACCGAAGTTTATTGAAGCATTCTGTACAACTTTTGATTGTTCTTATATTACATGTCCGGAATCTGATCTATTAGAATCAATTAAATGAAAACTTTATAATAAATCAATAAAAAAGATGTTTGAGTTTTTTAAATAACATAACTATGAAATAACAAGGATAATAGAAACAAGTTATACACTCTAAGTATGTCTAGTCTATTTATAAATTTTTTCAATACATTCTATAAAATCCTATCTGTATTAATATACATTATAATAAAATAGGTATTAACCACTCTTATTGGCTCTATTGATCGTTTATTATTACTATTAAATTGAATTAGGTATGCGCTTCATGATGAAAACGCTCGATCATCTTTTGTTTTTTACGTTCAACATGAAGCATACGTTCCTTGACTTTGGCTGATGTTTGAGGCATGATATAAGACAGGAGTCCAGTAAATGCGAACAGAATTGTCTACAATCATATTGAAATTTATCACATAAATTCTTTTTGGCTGCAATATTGCTATTTAAGAGCAACAGAATGTAATATTGTTTTTTACGTTTTGAGCAAATTGAGGTATGTGGAAAGTTTGTATCCCAGTATTTCTTATATTTCAATTTAATTGTTGAGAAGTGCGTTTGATGCTGACATGCTGGTAAGATCAATTTCAACGACTTATGCTTAGTTCACATACATCCGTCGTCCGTGACAACGCATCCGTTGTTTAAACTTTTTGATGGGAGGTTTCTATGCATCCGGTCGTTTGATAAGAATAAACTAAATTTGGAGATAATAATCTACAAGAACTTCTAATTATTCCTTATTTATATTGCAACGAGGATATTCGTACGACGTACTCGTTATAATTTAATTCTACTGTATATACTTTTGCACGTCCAATATTGATCTAAATTATTCAAGATGGCTAGATTGTATGAAATATTATAATTACTTAAGCAGTTTGTTTGCTACGCCATTACTTTGGTAAGTTGAAATGTTATTTAACACATTGAGTTTCATTGAGAAATGTTATTTAACACTTTTTCTGAAAATAATTGCTACACGTTTATTTTTATTGGGTAACTAATATTGATTTATTTTATTTTCACTTTAATATTGTTTTTCATTTTATAAAAGTACTCAAGCTTACATGGTGCCGTCTTTAAGCCATCAGTTATTCGAGCCTGACTACGTTTGATTTAATAAAACGTCGCTTTACTATCTGCTAATAATTTGGTCCCAAATTAAACAGAACTGTTAGGATCGTTACACCTCTCGCACATGCTTAACGAATTTCACCCATCAGTATGTTCGCGTCCAAAATTCCACGCGACAATATATAAGAGAAACAAAAGAGAAGTTAACAAGAGTAGAAAAAATTGGAGACCAATCCTTTTGATTAGGGAAACTTACGGAGATGAGCATAATTCAATCAAAGATGTGTTTTCTTTACTGAACTCTTATAAAATAGAAATGGCGGAACATATAAACCCATGTCTTAATTATAACCTCACATATTTATGTATTTGTTAAATAGATACTTTTTCGAAAAATTGCATTTTCGATGACCAGGAAGCATAAGAATTAGTTTAAAAATTCGTGGACGTAATCGCCACACCATCTTTCATATATCGGAAGTGCTACGTTTTGTTATATCTTCTCGTAAATTAAATTTGCACAATAGTTGTTTCGGGTAAATTAAATAAAACTTGCGTGACCTAAAAATCACCTACCCATTAATCCACCGGTTCCTGTACAGCGAAGCTGTCCGCGTTGGCTCTTGACTCAGTTTTACCCACTATTTGCCTACGGCGCGCACAACTCCGATTTGCTATGTCCTACAATCGCTCTTGACTCTCGTTTTGACTAATTTCTAAGTTAATAGTCTGGCGTGCAAGGCCGACGCCCTGCCTACTATAGTTTTTCAGATGTTTAATCTGCACATTAACTCATTTGATCCGATTCGATCTGATTTTCTTTGATTTGAATTGGTTTGATCTGATTTGAACTGATTTGATCAGAATTTATTTTATTTGAACTATTTTGATCAGATTTGAACTGATTTGATCTTATTTGATTTGATTTCATCTGATTTGAACTAATTTGATCTTATATGAACTGATTAAAACTGATTGATCTGATTTGTACTGATTTGATCTGATTTGAACTGATGTAATCTGATTTGAACTGAATTGATTTGAAATGATTTGATATGATTTGAACTCATTTGATCTAATTTGAACTAATTAGATTTGATTTGATCAAATTCGACTTGATTTGATTTAATCTGATTTGAACTGATTTGATCTTATTTGATCTGATTTGAACTAATTTGGTCACATTTGAACGGATTTGATCTGATTTGAACTGACTTGATCAGATTTGATTTGAATTGATCTGATTTGATCTGATTTAATTTGATTTCATCCAATTTGAACTGATTTTATCTGATTTGAACTGACTTGATCTGATTTTATAGATTGGAGCTGTTTTGATCAGATATGAATTGAATTGGTTTGAATTGAACTGATTTTATCCTTTTTTGATTTGATATAATTTCATTTGATCTGATTTCAACTAATTTAATCTGATTTGAACTGATTTAATCTGATTTGAACTGCTTTAATCTGATTTGTTTTGATTTTATCTGATTTGAATTGATTTGATTTGACTTGATCTGGTTTGAACTTATTTGATTTGATCTGATTTGATCAGATCTTATTTAAACTAATTTGATATAATTTGACCTGATTTGAACAAATTTGAACTGAGTTGATCTGTTTCGAACTGTTTTGATCTGTTTTGATCTGTTTTGATCTGTTTTGATCTGTTTTAAACTGATTTGAACTAATTTGATATTGTTTGTTCTATCAGGTGTTCAGTTTTATCAGTTGTTTAATCTGCGCATGAACTGGTTTTTTGATCTGATTTCAAGTGATTTGATTTGTACTTATTTGATCTGTTTTGATCTCCGTATTCAAGCATTGCCGCGTCTTTGCCGCGACCAGCGATGTACCCTAACTATTCCAAGATTATGTGTTTCCTTATTCCGTATTTCCTTGTTTCCGTACTCCCGTGTTCCCGCATTAAATAACACCGTGTATTCGAATGCAACTTACTGAAAAAATTTCAATATTTTTTTTAATTATGCCCGTATTCCCGTTTTCCCCTGTTTTTATTATACATTCTTATTTTGAGTAAATGCTTTGTGTCAAAATTCACAAGTTAATCGAGTAGTTTTTGAGTTTTGCGAACACAAACAAAGGAAAGTTAATTTTTATATATAAATTTATATTTTTTGAATAAATTTTTTTAGGAAAATGTTTTAGCCTTTTAAAATAAATGCCAATGAGATGTTAAAAAGCAAAAACAATTGTCAGTCACATAAGAGCATATGTTTGTATGTGTTATAGCATATGTATGTTATCACAAATGATGAATTTTTAAAGTTATTAGGGCCTATATACATATTTCGAACTATAAGAGTTAGACCTATCATATGTGATACCGTTGTAAAGCAAATCACAAGGACTACCAAAATATAGGAAAATATACAGGGTGTTACTAAAAAGTTTTGACCAAAAAAGTTATTGCTCAAAATTGGTTAAGTATATTCAGTTGCCCACACTGGCAAAATTGAGATCTCGTAGTCTTATATCAGTTCTCCATGTTTCATTTTTCCAACGTTCTTAAGAACCCAGATATTTAGGCTAGTACACAATTTCAAGGTCAAATTTCTCCGGTGCTAAGAAGTGCGATTTTTAAACTCGCTCCCTTAAATATTAAAGGGTCTTTCGATGCAAGAAATTTAATCAAACTCCTTGGTTGAGTCTCCCAGAAAATGGATCGCAAGGTTTGCAATAGAAAAAACACCCTGTATATATGTTAAATTGTGATTATTAAAAAAATGTTTCAAATAAAATCGAAGGGCTTTTATGTAGCCTATACAATAACGTTTATTTGAGTGTCCTATCTTTATCGTTCCTAAGAAATTTCAAACAGTTTGTTAAACTTCAAACTTGGCAACATCGCTTCCTATACAATTTGGCAACATAGGACTTTTTATTCGACGTGTAATACAAGGTACTATATGCGCGCAAAATTTGAATCTTCTAGTTTGAATACGAAATTTCTGAACGACAACAAATGGCTCCTGTCCGTCATATTGGATTTATAAAAAAAAATGAAAAACTGTTCTGTGGATTCATAGTCTACACCTCTCTACTAAATTTCATCCAGATTGGTTCCATAGGGAAGGAGAAATTCTTGAACATACATCGTACTAACGTACGCATATCCACCGAAAAATCGACCTTTTAATTTTTTTTATCAAGAAAATTTTTTTTTGGAAAAAACTTTTGATATGAAAAATTGTTCCTTATAACTTTGTAAAATAATTATTTATTTAATATATTTTTCGTATTGCATTCACCAAATGTAACAAAACAAAATACGAATAAATCTATATAATGAAATAATGCGGATTAATATTAATATAGGCAACCGATAGTGCCGTTAAGAATAGTTGCTTACAAAACAAGAATTCATTTGTTGTTTCAACCCCAAAAGACTTCTAGCGTAAGTAACCTAAAATAGATCGCGCTGTCTTTGAAGAAGTGCCTCTTTGTAGATTTGCTTTTGTGCATCTGTTACTTATGCAATATATCTATTACTTCAGCGCTATTGCTCTGTTATTTTATGTAGTCTTTAGCCAGAGTAAGATGATACACATAATAGAACCTGTTCTGGCACTCTCCGAGTCTAGATCGTTATTTAGAATCATCAGACGGTTAACACTCGGTCTAAATCTCGCATTTCTTGTATGAGTCGATAATTATCAACAGACTAGATGCAGTTAACTTATTTAGCATCAATCTGCTAGTCCATAATAATTCTATGCTTCGAAACTCTTTAAAGACTTTTTGTGAAATTAACGTCGCGCAAGTGAGATTTATTCAGTTTATTGGACAATTAAAATATATAAACTTTTAGGCAATCTTGCATATATTATTCTTTGGACAATTCGCGTTATATTCGTAGACATCATATTCATTATCTTTCGTGCTTATTTCCTTTAATTATTTTCTTTATACTCATATAATCTTTTGCTCAATTATTTCATTAACCCATTTGCGATAAAATCCTTCTCACCACCTTTCACACCTTTAAACAAATCTGCGATTCACGCCACTATCCGCCATTCAACGAGGCTGGAGAACAAGACATAAATAACGCATTGATAGTCATTCACAGGCCAAATTGGAGATTTTATGGTGGTGCCATTAATTCAAGAAGACTAACGTGTAGCCCCATTGCAAGTTTTGTTTATTTCGTATGTGTGTGAGCCCCAGTAGCTTTGTGAATAAAATAAGAGTCTACAACTAAAACGTAAAACTATAATCAGTCACCCGTTATTGTTACAAAATTATAATTCTTTCAGAATCATGCTTGAAAATAATTACTCCATTGGGTTTCACAAAACCTGTATAGCAAGGGAATAAAAAAATTCCAAGTATATAAGACATCGCCGACAGAACGCGTTTTGCAATTCCAAAATGAGCAAATTTGAACATAGTATTATTGTGCTTTAAGATATTCATTATACTAAAAACAAAAACGGGGATCGAATCTTTTAAGATGAAGAATCGATCAACAAAAAAAGTGAGTTAATCTTTTCGAAAACTACATATTGACGCTTAGTAAGTTCAAATAGGCTTAAAAATGGAAGAAAACGACAGATGCGGTATTCTGGCATAGGTGATGGCTTTTATCAGTATCCTCTGCTTTCACCTCGCATCATTGCGTTCGTTAATGAAATCCAACGCTTCGTTCAGTGCATACCTTCGGCAGGCAAGCCAACTTGAAAGTCTTTCTATATAAATTTTTACATACGTATTATTGTATGTTTATATTATTTATTGATGTTATGAAATTAAATGCAGTTATATTAATTAAATAACGAAGAGAGAATCTATTAGGATCCCATATCATTAGGTATTATGCAATTAGGGACTTAGACAATTAAAAGCCGTCTATTTTTACAATTACCACACCTAGATCATCTCTAGTATTAGTATACGCGCTAAACACGATATTTTAATTAAGTATATATATATATATATATATGTATTGTTGTTATTATTCCGGGTTGTGCCCCGCGTATTGGGCATTTTGTTTTGCCG
>WYDF02110333.1:0-10407 GCA_009867245.2 Adranes taylori
GTGGGAGCATTGGGCGAATGAGTGCGAATTGATTGGATGGTCGAAGAAGGAAAGGGAGGAAGCAAGGAATTGGAGGGGGTGTCTAGGGCAGAGTGATAAAGGGAAGAAAATAATAGAAAAAAATAGCGAAGAAGATAAGGGGGATAGAGGGGAAGAAAAGAAGCAGCATATCAGGGCATTTCATCCCTGGGGGATTAGGTAGAGGGAGTTAAAGGTAAAGTGGAATTGAATGGAAAGATGATGAAAGGGGATTGAGGTAAAAGGTTTAGGGATCAAGGAAAAAGAAACATGGGTTGAAATAAATAAGATAAGGGAGAAATAAGGGAAAGAAAAAAAAGGGGGAAAGTTTTTTATTGGTTTTTGGTGTGGTTTTTTTTTTCTCTGTTTAATGTTCATTTGGTAACTTGAGTGTGATAGGTTTAAGAAGAGTGTTTTAGTTTATATTTTATAATTTATATTATATATTTTATTGTTATTATACGAGTTAGAGGATTGTATGCCAATAAAGGTTAATTACTATTATTATTATTATTTTATTTAACGGCCGGTTTCTTATTATTATACGCATTATCAGGTAACTATCTGATTAAGTTTGGAATAATGGCGGTGGATTTTATCTTTCAGTATTTGTTTGGTGATTTGTGATTTATGGTATTCGCTTATTTTGTTATAATACAGCCAATATGTCTGAATTGATCAAAAACTACAACGATCGAATGATAGAATTACAGTAAAATATGGTTCATTACCAAATGTGTAAGAACAAACCTAACACCAACATTTTCACAATTAAACACCCAGAGCAAAATAAGCGAGCACCGTAAATCACAAATCACCAAAGAAATACTGAAAGATGGAATCCATCGGCATGATTCCAAACTTAATAATATAAATTAATTCCATATCTTTGTAGTTAGCTGATGATGCCTATAATAGTATAGGTGAAACCGGTCGTTAAATAAAATTTAAATAAGGAAGTACCAGGAAATTATTAAATATAGCCTAAACCGTTATTATATATAAAACACAACAATATATTTATTAATATTGGTTTTGGGACCAAAATGGATTTCTTGGAAGAAGCTAGGATCATGTTCGGCGGACAACGTGTACTCATGCTGAAAAGATGGTGCGGCCTTAAGAAGAAATACATATGCGAAATCCTGAAGATGATTCCAAATACAGGGATCGAAACGTCGACGATATTGTTAAAGAACTGTATTGTAAAGAAAAATAAGCAACAATAAATTAAGTCCAAGAGATATTTTGGAAATAGGGAACAAAAACAAATTTCTCATCGAAAATGGTTTTATTGGTTTTCAAAATATGCTCATTGAAGATCAATTCAGTTTTGCATTCGTTTAAACCAATTTCTCAAAAACTTTTTTCACTCCGATTCAGATACCTCAGAAACAAGACTTCTTAACGTATCAACCGCTTCTTCAGGTGTCGAAAAACGAACTCATTGGGTGCCAAATCAGGACTAAAAGGTGGATGAGCCTTCAAATCGACATTTTGAGTACTCAAAATGTCACTTGCTGTTTGAGCCGATTTGTCTTAGGTAGCATTGTCATGGTGGGAAACGATACGTCTTCGGCCATAGGTTTCCCTTATTTCTCTAGTACCGCACCAATGGTATGATTGCGACATGTTTAGTTTTTCCAAAAAAACAGACGACATTTGCTTCGAAGTGCTTCGTAGGCGAACAACCAATGTTGAATTCGGTTCGTCTTTAAAAACCCACACGTCGACTGCTGTTTATATTCGCGCACATACGCGTCGATCCACGATTCATCACCTGTCACGATGTTATTAAAATTTATTCAATTTTTTTACGTTCTTCTTTCCCAAGTTTTATTGGCTTGTCCAATAATACATAGTGGACTTCCAAGCTTCGTACTCTAATGGAGAGTATGATATGTGTGGATATGTGTGGGTATGTGTAGAGTAAGATATGTGTGGATTGCTGTACCCTTTGTTCTATTCTTCCAGTGAAATGTCTATTGCTCTGATCCTTTCATCATCGTAGTTTTTCAGGTTTTCGACTAGATTTTTCTCTTCTCTCCGTTGCTTTAAGCACCAGATCTTCCGCCTCTGTATCTTTGCGTAGGTTCTTATTTCTGACGTAGTATGGCGTGTCTACTATTTTTCGTAACAATTTGTTGTGTTCAGTCTCTATTTTGATTTTTCAGAACCTTGGATCCAGGCTTCGCCCCCATACATCAGTTGAGGCAACACTAGGTTATTCAGTATCCTCTTCCTTACTCTTTGAGTTATTTTACTCGAGTTATCATAGCGTAGAATTGGGTATAGTCTGCGTGTTGTTTTTCCGGCCACTGCGTCTCTTCTTTTTATATATATAGAGAAAAATCTAACCTGCGGTCAAAGGTCACTCCAAGGTACGTCGCTTGATTTTTGATTTTCATGATCTCTCAAGCACTTTTAAAAGGCTTGTTTTTGGTATCTTTTTGCTGAATTTTACGATTTCCGTCTTCTCTGGCTTTATTTGGATTTTCCATTTAGTGAAATATTTCGATATTACTTCTATGTTTTTTCCAGTGTTTTTATTGACTTATCAATTGTTTTTTTGCAGCAAACAACTGCAGTATCATAAGCAAACTGAAGTAAAGTGCTTCCTTGTTCTTTCCCAAAATTTGGTATATCTGCCACATATAGATTAACTAGTCCTGGTGATAATAGTGAACCTTGAGGTACGCCTTTTTCTGCAGGCATCTTTTTGATTTTTTTTTTGCCCATTTATGCTTGAAAAGTTATGTCGATCATCGTAGTAAATTGTTTGTTATCGTAGTAAATTTCATCTTTGACTTTTATTAGAGTGTTGTCTTTTGGCCCATCTGATGAACCATTTTCCACAGCATGATCTGTTCATCCCTGCTGCTTTCTTCTACCCAATTATTCCACTCGCTTTGCTTTTTTCCTTCAGCATTCTTTCCACTTTTGTTCGGAGCACCTTTAGTTTTGCTTTATCATGGGGATGCCGTGATTTGTTCCATGCTCCTTTTTGATGATTCTTCCTTTCTATCAGTTCACATTCTTCTTTGTTCATATTGTATCTATACTCCAAAGACACTGCCTGCTTTATTATTTCTAAATTCTTTTAGATTGATTTTGTGATGTGATCAACTGCATCATCAACTTTTGTAATCGACTTTCCATATGTAACACAATTATAGCCTCCATATAGTACATAAATCTCATACAATTTATCTTTGACCCTCTTTTCTTGGGTTCTATTAGTTGTGACCTTTTCAACTCTCATACAACTGGATAGTGGTCCGATGTCAGACCAAATTTTGTTTCCGCACTTATAATTTGCTCTATTTTGTGTATAATAAACATATTTATGACATCTTTTTTGCCTCTACAAGGAATTGACGTTGCTTCTTTGTGAGTAGCCACTTCAACATTACAAATTTTTCTGACGAATTTAAACAAACTTTCTTCAGCCTTGTTCTTTGTTTTGCATCCCCAACTTGTATTTTTGCTGTTCAGATTTCCCCACACAATTGTGGGTCCATTTTTAAGTAATTCTTTTATGTCTTCTTTCGAAGGAACTGTATTAGGTTTCAGATATGCACTAACAAAATTAATTTTCTTTCCTCCAATTGAAGTTTCCACTCCAAATGCTTCTATATTCTTAAAGTTAAGCTCTACAGTTCTTGCTGATATTTTGTTGTCGAAACTTCCCCTTTAGGGCGCCTGTTGTATCATTTGGGAAGACTTGATGCCCTGATAGGTTAAATGCTTTTGGCCCTTTTAAATGTGTTTCTGTTAGCATTGATACTGATATTATTTCGTCCTTCATAAACTCTTTCAGTTCGTTTGTTTTGTGAGCACTGCCAGCATTCTCACACAGTGCTCACAAAGTGCTTTTGTGAGCACTGTCAGCATTCCACGTCACTATTCTAATGTTTTTAGTGTCCATTGCGAACTATATCTTTCAAGACTTCCGGAAGCAGTTCTAATAGTAGTGTCCTTACTGCTGATTTTAACTCATCCAGCTGACGTTGGTATCCTTCTGTAGCTTGTGCATATGAAATTACTGCCTTGCATTTCCTGCTAGAGTTTTGAATAATTTCATTCCAATGAGCTTCTTTGGCTTACCTAAAGTGTTCTGGATTTTCTGGATTTTTTTTGGCATAGCTGGGTGGTCTCCTTCACAGAGAACACATGTGGGCTTTTCTGCTTTATCTAGATCGCATTTAAAAGAGGGATGATCCTTCGCGCATTTGGCGCATCTCCATTTTACTGTGCACCTAAATTGATCCTGCCCATACAACTGGCAACTGTAGCATTGCATCGAGCGAGTACTTCTTCTTTTAGGATCCGTGGACTCCCAGACTTGTATTTCGGACTTTGACTAATATTTCCTTTCCTTCAGATGATTTTTCAGTATTAATCATGACCAAAGGCATTGGCTTCTTATTGGCTTTCATACGTATCACATTATTGAATGTGTAACCCGTAGCCCGTAGGCCACGTAGCACAAATTTGAGTTTTTTTCTCACTATGGAGTTGATAAGTATGGTATTCCAGTTTTGCTTCATCCATTATTCTTATTAGTTTCTTAAAATCTGTTTCCGCATTCACGTGCATTTTTATACCTTCTTTAATTACTCTTGCATTCGAAATGTTTATTTGATTAAGTGTACAAGCTTCCTGCAGTTTCTGGTATTTTCATTATTTTAAAATTATAGGCTGAAGCCTTCTTTCTTTTGGACTGTCATTTGTTGTGTCTTGCGTCAGTGGTTTATCTTTGAAATGTATTCAAGCCCCGCGGCCGTATTTTATATGCGAGAGGCTCGTTACCAACTGACACGAGCTTCTTTTTGAGATCTTGCAAAAATTTGTGGGAATCAATGCGAACATTATTTTTGACGACTAAATTTTTGATGGTGGTTCATCGCCAAAAGTCGAATTACGTTCATCAATGCATTGTTGTTTAGTCGAACCACGTCTGAAGTTGTAAAAAATAATTGCACGATAATGATTACAATTTAATTCCATTTTTGGCTGAGAGGATTTCTACAAGTTACTGTAAACAACAGAAATGATGCTCGTGGGTTAAAACGTTCTGAGTATGAATACAGTCAAAAATGTCAAACTTTACGATGCATCACTTGTTAGCTGCCAGCGCTATGATTGCTAAATTCCGAAATAGAAACGGCAACCCGCGTATATACATATATGTTTATAAATGCGTCTAACGTTGTTTCTTCAGAAAATGCAATGAGATAATCGTTCATTATATTTTTATAGGGAAATAACTAATCAAGTCCATTTTACTAGTCAACGCAATATAAAATGTTTTATTATTCAAACCTAAGTTACTTACATAACAATGACATGAGAATAAAGTAAATAGAATTGCTAGCGTCATTTTTATTATGAACACTAACCATTGATTCAATGTAATAGGGACGTAGTACCAAAATGGAAGTTAACATCACAATTAAAAAGCGGATAGTTCAAGATTTATGGATCATTTCACCCATTATTATAAGGGAACATCAGCACCTTCTTTATTAGAAGCATCACTGTCGCAATGTCTGAAAGACCACGACTCCGCTGTCTTAAGCCACTACCCGGATTTGCTATAAATGAAAACTCGTCTTATGAATTATTAATTTATGAATGCAGTCAGCATTACACTTGTATTGGATGATATTAGAGATTGACGTTTTTAATTATTATAAACTGTGTAACGTTACTTCATTTTACAGTAAAAAGTCTCTTAAAATTACTAATTAAATTAATTCGACGGCTGCGATTTGGTAACCGTATTAGATCCATTTAGATATACAATTACCGCATGCTTTGTTCATGTATTTTCATAGCTAAGAATTATTTTTATAAATATAAATATATAACAATTTTATATGATGAATCCATCCGTATTTTCAAAAAGAATAGAATATGTTCTTTTGCATGGCATGTTATGGGGATGAGCGGTATAGAAGCGTACATACGAGATACGCTTGATGCTTGATGCCAGCCGCATATTGTACGCTGCTATAAGGTTAATTTTAAACTTCTATGACTATACTGATTTGTATGAGAGACCGAGAGACGTCGAAAAGTAGAATGTGTAGACCTCTGTACGTCCCATGTCGAGAAGTAACGTCTACACTTTGCTCCCCGTTTATAAAAGCGAGATTTTTAACCATATAAGATTAGTTCCTGATTTCTAGAGCTCCAAGCGACAACCAACAGCTCCTTGGCCACCAGTAGCAAGCTTCAGAACCGATAGCTAGTACACCACCAGCAGAGCCGGTCACCAGCGTTTAACAAACGTTTGGTAAGCGTTCAAACCTCCCATATAATGTATTATTAATTGCATATGGAATGCATAGCTTCATTCTTTTCCGCCTTCCTGCTTCCTGCTCACGTATAGTAACGTCGACGTATTACGAGACGTTACATGGTGATTCCTGCCAGCACCCTCCGCTGTACCGTACTGTATAACATTGGCTTGTGTTGGTCTTAACCACCTGACAATAGTAACATCAACGTATTACGGGATGTTACTTGTAGAGTGGATGTTCCACTGTGGTGTTTAATTCTCGCTTACACCGGTCTTAGCTACTGGAATACAGAAACGTCGACGTGTTACGAGGCGTTAAGGATCTCACAAATAAATCCTTACATGCTTATACTAGAGTGTATAATTTTGGCTAACCGTGGGATTAGACACCCTACAGTCAGGTCGACGTGTTACGAGGCGTTACTTGGGTGTATGATTCCGGTTTATACTAATATTAGTCACGCCAAAACAGTGATATTTGTTTCCCCGCCCTCCCCGTTCTTTCACAGACTGCTTCTTCACATGCTTCCCGTAGTGCTGTTATTTTATCACCGTACATTCGTATTGCTATATATGCACCGTATTGCTATATTTAATAAAGCAATATGTATAAATGAAGCAAACAAATTAACCTTTGTTTCATAAGGCTTGAGGGTAAACATGGTGTGGACAAAACGTATCAGCATACGTGAAGAGGAGACCAGTTGTCGCATACGTACGGACAAGACGCTCATCTTAGACCGACTTCGGGTTACATGGTATATCCAGAGTACAGGGCGCCACCTGTACTCTGGATGTCACTGTGGCTTTATTTTCGTTTAACGTTCGGTTTCCGCCATTTTAATTAGTCTGACCCGCAGGTTGTTGTATCAACGTCGAATTTTATTGTGTTTTAGTGTTTTGTAGAGCTTGATTTGTGCACCCAAAAATTATATTTGGGATTGCCCAATTTTTTTTGGCCGAGGTTCACACGCCGGTTTTAGCTTAGTACGGCTCAAAAAGCGTATATGAGTATCCGTATATGCGAGAAAGCCTAAAATTCTGAATTTTATGAAACTTTAGGAGGTGTTCTGATGGCAAAATCCTTGGCTGCGTTACTGTATAAAGCATTCATCTCCGTTTTGTAGATAATGAATATTAAAGTCACTAACATTATGTTGAGGCTAATATATCTCATGAAAAGAATCTGTATTCCATTTTACTGCGTATTCAATTCACAGTGGACATTAGTATCCTCCAACATCGCTTCGATTGCATCAACCTACTGTTGACCTGAAGATATCTTAAATATCTTGGTTTCTATGAAACGTGAAATAGTAAAACTTGGGAAATGTATACAATTTTAGGAGGCCTTCATCTCGACAATTCCAGCTGTGGAATATACGAAACCCATTTTGAGTAATAAAAATTGGTTTTTTTTAGTTGCACCTTGTATATTTACACATATTTATCTAGGTCTTTTGATTTTCTCTTTAAATTTTGCAATCTAACCTCAAGTTAATATAAAAACATTTATAACAGGTTAAAGAAAGTCATACATTTTGTAATATGAAATTTATAATCCGATTGGTTCAAAACTGATTGGTTTGAAAATAATATCAAAATGAATATTTTCGAACATACAATGTTATTATTTTAATATCATTGAACGCTTTAAATTTATTAATAGAATATTAATATTTTATTTAAAATGTATGTAAACATCTCTATCTATTTCACCAGTAATATATTATGAGACAATTATGAATGTTGCGTGTGTCTGGTGTTTTAGTTCACATAGAAAGTTAAAAGGGTGCCTCCTATATCTCATAAACTGATCAACATCGTCCCCCATGTCGTAAGTGTTTCGTTAAAGAGACACACCGGAAACAGATACTCGAAACAATTTAAAAACATATTTGTCGTGTTAATAAGTTCAATTATTCCTTGTCAATTTTATTTATAGTCTGTATAGATCAGGGGTGAGCAAATGTTAGCTGACGGGCCGCATCGAAACTGAAAATTTGACAGTGGCTCACATTAAAAAAATCTCTTTAAAATTGTTTCTTAAGTTATAAGGTTTATTTTACCAGTTTTAAAAGCAGAATGGTTTAAAGCCATATAAACATTTATTGTGTACTTTAATTTTTTTTTAACATTAATGTAAGATATTTATCTGTATACAATTATTATATAACATCAAAGAACGTTATGAATATAAGTTCCTGTAAAAAATTATAAGATACAATATGAAAAAGAATAGTTTTTTTGCAAAATGAATATTATCCTATGTTTGATGCTCCTCCATTAGTTTGCAAAATTCGGTTATGCAGAACCGGACTTACGACCCACGTAACACAAATGTGTTAAAATTTGTAAAATTTGTTCAAATGTGTTAAAGTTGTGAGAACGTTCGTTCTAATCACAGCTCTCACGCCCCTCCACCTCTTACATGAAATAATAAAAAAAATTATTCTAGACAAAAATTTCTGAAAATTCCAATTTTTAGAAAATTTCAAACCTAGCGTGGTAAATTTTGTATAAAATAAGCTTACTTTTTGGTGCTTACTTACGCCATCTAGCGATCGTCCTACTACTAAATAATTGCGAGGATTTTCTCTTGGCCACTTTAGTCATTGAAATTTGTTTCCTAAAACCGTATTATATACGGTTTTTGAGATATGGCCCAGAGCCATTATAATGGGACATCTGGTATGACGTACATATATGGTATGTGAAAGATAAACGTAATTAAATGTATGTCAAGCAAAGACTTTGACATACAATTATCGCCAAGCTTTTTGACATACTGTTATTGCCAAGACATTTTTGACTGTTTGTGTAGGGGATTTAATTGATTCATTGGGTTAATAATAACAGTTGTACTAGAATATGTGGTGTCTGTGCTGCGAGGAAATGTAAGTGCTGGGCGGAAAAGGTGGGGTATCTTACTCAGCTCGCAGAAGATCATGCAACGGTACTGTGTTACTTAAGGTCTCTGAGAGCGGCCTGCCTACTTAATTGAAGTAGTTCGTTAAAGATATTTCATAATGGTAATTTGTTATTAAGAAATTGGTTTGCCTGGTTATTCATTTCCGATTGGTTGCTGGACTACATCAGCGTTGATTAACCAATAGGAGTTGGTTTGAGTAATTAGATGGAAAGTGGAGGGTTTTTTCCCTGCTTAGCTGTATTTTAGAGAGGCCGGGTATGGAACTCTCCTCCATTTAATTGTACATAACGTAGACCAATTGTTGGCTTCCACAATTTAATTGTCTATATGTAATGTCTTTATAGTGATACGTACCTGTTCTAATTACTGAAAAATGGGTATGGGTTTTAAACTAAGTCACTAGGCGCCCTTGGCTGGTGAAACCCGTTTAGACAAGGATATTGAGATTTTGTGTTTGTCAAAATGGCGCTAGTGGTGGTAGGGTTCACGTGATACTTATGGGGTGCCGCCATATTGGAGTTCAGCAAGTAGCCGTGCATACGAGTATTGGATGTCCGCGTTGACGACGACATAAAGCAGCAGTTGGAGGTTTCTCAACTTCTAGTTGTAACATCTGTGGTGTTCTCCTCCATCCCGCTCTCCAGCTTATCATGGAATCACTGGTGGATAAGTATTTGTTGCATAAACCTATAATTGTTTTGTTCGAGTAATTTTGTTTGCGCCTCCCGCTGTATAATAATGGAACTTTGGATATTTTAAATAATTTAATCGCTCTTGTTAGAATCAGTGATGTTTTATATTTCTCGTCCACTGCCGTAGGCCGTGGGAACTTGTAATTAGGGGTTTCAGGTTAATATAAGATTTTAGTAAATGTTGAAAATGTTTTAGTTAAAAGCCTCCATAACTTAGATAAAGCCTCCATAACTTAATTCACTTAGTAAAATGATTGCTAGTACTACATAACTTTTGTACGATGGGTATTTACAGGAATATTTAAAGGGCTTGGCTTAATATTGTCACGAGGTAAAATGCACTCGTTCCTATTTAGTTTAACGTGAGAGTGGCTGAAGATTAGATACTTAGAAACTATGTAAATGAGTCAGGATGAATATATGCGGTGAAGTGTAGAGATAGAATTTGTCTTCAATAC
>WYDF02110355.1:0-10404 GCA_009867245.2 Adranes taylori
GTCATTCTGTTGACTTAGGGTCCTTTGGTGCAGTAGGGGATGTTTGTGTTCTTTGCTTGTTTTGTGTTTTCGTCACAGGACGAAAACCCAAATTACATACATACTCGATTTACATACACACATGCATTCCGTAGGGAAACAAGAATGACTTTTATTAAGAAAACCAAAAGGACTTGAAATAAACAGCAAATCAAATATCCCAAAATTTTAAATATTTTTCATTTTACTTAGAGTACCTATGTTTTAAAAATATTATCAACAATTTTTATATTCAGTATTATTTAATTTATATTGTCACATATGATTTTGGTACAGAGGGATACTCTCTGAAGTGACGTTGGTAAAAGCGGGGGTACGTAGCTATCCCCTTATAGGTACTAAGATCCATTACTACTTTATAAGAATGCCCTTTGATTTAATCATGCCTCCTGAGGATAAATAATTAATGGTAACGCCAACCATTAACGATAGCCGATAGTTTGTATAATTCAGGCAAAAAAATGAAAGAATTGTTAAAACTTAAATAAAAATCTATTTCTCGTTTAAGAAAGTCATACACACTGATCAAGCATGAAGAGAGAATATATAATAGTCGTTTAAGTTAAAAATAGTTGAATATTTTTGAATTTGTATGTTCATTCTGCTAATTTAAATACAGCGTTTAAGCCACAAAGCAGATACCTTGAGTATGAGACCCTTATACTCCAAGGTATTACGGCCCTTTTGAGCAACGTCAATTAGAATATTTGGATAATCTGGCCTACGGTCCTGATATATTATGGTGCTCCATGATATTCCGCTGGACAATGGTTAAGGAATAACATTCCATGCATATAAATGTTAACTGTAAATTATAATTGTCACTTGTATTCCGAAGAGAAAACACCAAATTTTTCACAGAGTGATATATAGATGGTAAATATAATAAGAAATAGACTAGAATACTACAGAATGCAACCCCGTGAATTTGTGACCCTTAAATGATGGGCAATATGTAAGAAAATAAATCTACCTCCTAGAAACTCCGGTTACCAGATTTCATCCCAAATGACCCCTTCGTTATACCAATTACTATCTTTTTCCTTATCCCTAATCCTCTCCCGTGCTATTCCATACAACTCTTTTAATTTTCAGCTTCTATCCTTCCACATAACATTCCAAACCCTCACATTCCTTTGCCCAGTGATGCCACTTTCTTCTTCTTTTCCATAAATCCTACTTCTTTCCTCCTCCCTTATTCAATACCGCTTCCCTCTTTCCTAGCTTCCACACCTAAATCTAGTTACTATTCTTTTTTCTTTAATCTATCCATCTACAAATACTCTGGTACTCTACCCTCAACTATTATATATTTATATGTATCTAGTTGTATCTAGTTTCCCTTAATTTTGCATCCCGCTCTTACTTTTCTACATAAAATATTTACGACTTCATTTGTAAGTGTTTATATTTTCAATATTGATTGAATAATAAAAATATAAGGTGATATGTATTATTATAAAGTATTATTAGAAAGTATTAAATTGTAGTAAAATTTTTAAATTGTTTACCAATTTTGACTGTACATTCATTGTCTGTACATATCTGTGTTAACACGTAATTATAAATAAATATAAATAAAATAAATTTGATAATGTATTTAATATAAAATATTCTTGTCACTAATTTTCGATTAAGTAATAACTTTCAACTATAAACTGCACATTAATTTTCATGTTAATTTAAATTTTTCTTCATTATCTGTAGGAAAAATTAATGCTTGTTAATTATTTTATGATTATATTAAATTTAAGCTGAAATAAGATCTTTTATTTGTTATTGTCTGTCCGAATTAAATAGAGTGTTTGAATAGTAGTTATTAGTAAATAAATAAATTGCTACGTTTCTAGTATCACGAAAAAGTAACGTGACATATATGTATAGCCTGCATACAGCCAAGTTTATATAGCATTTTTATAGCAAAGTTTCTTTGAATTCCAATTTAGTGTGTCTCTTTAATTCACTTTACTGATTAGTAAAGTAAATGTTGATACGTATATAAAAGAAGTATTCTATCACTTCATTTATATTCTAACTTTTGTTCCTCATTCTACGATACCATTCCTCGATAGACCATCCACTTCAAAAACCATTCGCCTCTCTTTGTGCATGCTTCCATCTTCAGTCATCTCCTTTATTGCATTTGAGAAACACCAATTTTACCACCCATTTTTCATCCCGCGTCGATTTTTACTCCCCAATTATCCTTTTCATACATCCTTTTTACACCCTGACTATGTGTTTTCTCTCGCTCACTGCCCATTCTTCAGCACTATACATCAAAATCCTCTTTACACCACCTCCATAATCTTGAATATCCTATTCACTGACTCAGCAAATCTCTCTTTCTGTGCCGATCTCATTTGGTCTAATGAAGCTTTGGCTTTTACAATTATTATCCTTATATGCTATAATTGGTTGATGCGTTGTAGTTTAACATTTTTTGCTTTCTGTTCCTATCTTACATACTAATATATTTGTTTTGTTTACGTTCACTTCAAGCCCTCCCTTTCTTATTCACACAATATCGTCAGCGTATCCCAGTTTCAAATATTTATTACTAACATATTATCTATAATGAATTTAAAAAATTAAGATTGTATACCACATTCATGACTCAGGCATACTTCGCTTGCGATGATACTTACATGCATGAAAAGGGATAAAGAAATGGCAAACGGGTAAATCTTTGTAGACTAGCTACATCCAGGAAACTTGGACTCGTTAAGTAAACCTGGTAAGTTCCAAAAGTCTCAAGATGAATTTAAAAAATTTAAAGCGTACTAATCTGGCACACCTGATACAGTGTGGATAAATGTCTAAAATGTAGATTCTAAAAGATTACATAGGAAGTTTTAATACTTGGATAGCATTGGTATAATAATATGTCGAAATTTGTCAACTGTAGCAGGAGACGCCATCCTTGAGACTTCCTCAAATTTATCTGTTAATGACTGGATTGAAATGTTTTTTTATAACATTTTATATTTATGCAGTATGAATTTATTTATTTAAAAATTTACGTTATATGCCTCTATATAGATAATCTTTCTCATAATGTTTAATATACATGTACTTGGATTTAGAAACTAATCACACGTGTTGGATTGGAAGTAAGGTGATAAACTTTTACGACTACTGTAGTAGTGCTCTTACGTAAAATACGTTGACATTTAAAGCTCAGGCGTCAAAAACAAGTGCTTAGTAGTTAATTGCACGTCATCTTCATATTACACGTCCTCAACAAACTTTAATGATAAATTAATATCCGTGAAACGTATTATCCCAATTTTCATTAAGCCAATTATGATTTCTCTACAAAATTTCAGTTTAAAATCGTAAACAGATTCAGATAGAGAATTGTGCTCGTATTAAGTATGCTCCAACAGTTTATGAAAAATTTCATTACCACGCAATTTGCTAAAGAAAAATTTATATATCCTCAAGCTTATTCTTACTTATATTCAAGATTACAAAAAGTTTTTTGCCTTTATGTTTGTAGAACTGTACTTAGTGGATTTGCTTCATGTAATATGTGGATTTCCCTCCCTTTTCTTGTAGCTTCCCTATCAGTTGTTGCTAGTCTTAACTAATTTATTTCTTTCTTTATTTTAGTTTATCGTTTACACTTAGTTATTTAGTGTAGTTGTAGTAGTCTATTTTATATTTTTTGTAGTATATATTTATTATTAGTGACATAATTTATTCGGAAGAGGACGAGCTATGAGCTGCAAATTTCCAATGATCCAAGAGCAGCCTTGTGGGAGAGACCAGCTACTCACCTGAACAAATGTATAGGCACACGGAAATCAGCTGAATAATGGCAACGCGTAAGTACTGATATATAATCATATATCCTTTGTGTAAACTTTATTTGATTACAGTACTTACAATATCATATTATTTTATAGGCGTAGACTGACCTAAAAAATAAAATTAAAAGAAAAATAGGAAGTTAAAGAGGAGTCGCTTTCTCATGCTGGAAGGGGTGCTACTTTTCCCCCTCCTTCAGATTATGAAAATCGGTGCATGGATTGAAAGGTAAGAAGATGATGCAAGATGGTGCGGTGCACGGATTGGAAGGTAAGAAGATTCCCCTGGACTCACTTGTCCTGTCAAACCAGACAGGAACTGAGAACCTCAATTTAACAGAACTCTTGTAAGTAAATCTTCATTACAGACTAGTACATATACTTTACAACAACGTTCAAACCTTGAGCCTACTGATCATACATAAGTCGTTTTTTGCGGGTTCTGTAAATTACTTTAATTTACAAATAAAGATTCGCGACTCGACAAAGGTTTGAAAACCGCTGTTTTAGCCAATTGAAATCCGCTAGTGTCAAACAACTTTCGGCGCAGCCTTTTTATTATATGAGCAATATTAAGTTTCTCAAAATTAAAATATCAGTATATATATATATATATATATATATATATATATATATATACGTATCGTAACGTAATATATAAAAAATATCCCTCATCGCATTCTTTTGTATTCCCATTTGCTTCTTCTAAATTTCTTGTTTGAGTATACTTGTTTGAGTAATTCTCGAGCTAAATAAAATTTTCATAGTAGCACGTAAATTTTTAATGGAGCTACTTGAATGACATTTGCGGATCTTTTCTCTCTGAAATAAAACTTTATTCTTACGGTTGAGAAACGCCTCAAGATTAATTCTTTATTATTGTATTATTAAGTGATGAAATTTCATTTTCAAATATGTAATTTTAGAATTAGGGATAAGCTGGAAATTTAGGTAAGGATCATTATTTTCATATTTCATATAATATAGTAAATATTATGGAATATATAAATCTGAAGCCTTTGAACTTGAAGCCTGTGAACGAAGGTACTTATAGGCATTGGTTTACTAAGTGTTATGTAGGCGATACTTATCGTTAAGAAACGCCCTGGCCAATCAACAATGCTCGACAAACGGGTGTTACTCCATACAATTGAAGCTAATCCCACTCAAACTACGCGACAATTAGGTGAAAAATATGGCACATCACTTACCACTATTAGGAACTAGTTTCCTAAACTCGATAAGAGTCATAGGCGCGGTCAAACTGTACGACATGAGCTAAGCAATATGCAAAAAAACCAGATTGTGAAACGTTGCTACAAAATCTCAAGTCGTGGTGAATGGCATTGGATTCTCACCTGCGACGAGAAGTGAGTTCTTTGTGACAATGGAAAACAGAGTACTCAATGGCTTAGCCCGCTTCAGCTTGGAGTGAGGACACCACGACCTGGATTGCATCCGACAAACTCACTTCTATGCGTTTTTTTATAGGTCAACTGGAATTATGCATTGGAAACTGCGTCAGAAAAGTCACGCTTTAAACTCTGAATTGTACTGCGACCAACTTGAGGTATCAATTCAGTTCAAATTTTCTTCCATCAGGATAATACCGAACCTCATGTTACCTATGAATCACGTAACGAGTTGGACTAGGAAGTTCTAGAGCACCCTATGGCCCCGATATTGCACCTTCCGATTGTCATTTGTTTAGAGCACAAGAGCATCATACGGGTGGATGCCGCTTCAACAATGAGGACCCACTGACAAAGTGCATCAGTGATTTTTTTCGCAAGGAAAGCACAGAAATTTTATAACGTGGAATTTATATGTTGCAGTCATGTTGGGAAAGCTGCGTGAACTCATTTTATAAGGTTTAGGGCAAGTAATGCACAAAACTAACACAACATGACGTTGGTAAGTTCAAAATGCCAGTTGCTTAGATAGTGAGTTTCGCAAATATCTCAATGAGGTCGCGTCGTGTTTGATTCGCGCCAAAGTTGCGAAAATACCCTTTTTGGAGATCGCATTCGTAACAATAGCAAAATGTTGTCCTAAGAAAAGAACACATCACGTTCCTAAAAAATATATAATATAATTAGTCAACATTATGGGTTCTTTTTGTACATTTTATAGAAAGTGTACTGACAACGTGAACATAAAATGTTTGAAATATAGTAAATATTTTTACTAAAGATAAGACTTTCTAGTGTAAGATACAATCTGAGATAAGATTAATTTTAAAAGACTTGTCAAAATGAGCTGTTAATTTAAAAATAATATTTAAGCATTTAACCCCATATATTATTAAAAAAGTATATAAATAAAAATTGGAGTAAATCTAATATAGTACTTACATAGTAAATTCAAAGCGAACACAGATAATAGCGTGATCTTTGAACATAATAATTGGTAGCAGCAATTAAAATTAGAAATAGAACTGCCGCTTTTCCTGACATTTAAAAATTTGCCTTCCGTAAACAATTCCTTCAGATTGAACACGATATAATACTGAAACGCAATAAGTTTAAAAGCTACATTATAAAGTCATTGTCAAGGATGCGCTCAGTGATATATTAAGCTTCTATTTTAAACTATTTTCTGATAGTGTAGTGTTTAATATTACCAAGATTTTGATAATTTTTGAGTTATAGCTACATATTTGTAATACAATAAAATAATTTCATAAGTACAATCAAATGATAAAATATTACTAACATGGATTTAGTTTATAAAAATTAGCTATAAATGAGCTATGAAAAATTAGCATCAGACAGAAAAATGATAAAGAAACATTTTTTCAACTTATTATATTTAATTTATTGCTGGTCATGAATGTATATTATTTAATATATATTTTGAAATGTAGGTCATATTGTTTACATAGATACATGGGATAACCTGGAGGATGGGAACCACGTCAGGTGAGTTCCATATTCCTTGATATTCCTAAACCTATGCAAATTAGATAGATTATTAAACAAAATTTTAAACTTCCATAAATAAAGGTATCTATCCTCTTTAAACCGATTAAGCAAAGAATTGCCTAACGACAGCAAATTGATACAAATGTTTTTTATTGCATTGTGATGTAATTACAGTACACACATTGAACAACTCTGGTAAAACTTTTGTTTATTTCAGTTGTGGCTCGCTGTGAGAGAATTTGATCTGATTTAAATAATTACCCGTTAACGAGTTAAAAGTATACTTAATTTGATTTAGTTATTTGAATTGAATCGTTGAATTGATTAATGTCAATTTATTTGTTACTTAAGCCAAATTTCAAATATTCAAATTCCTTAAAAATATTAAAATAATTAATTAATGAAAATTAAATATAAATCTATATTTAAATAAATACAAATGAATGACACCGCTTTTACTTTAGTCAAACTTAGGGGAACTTATAACGATAAAAACACCGTATTGGCGAAATAACTATAAAAAATGCAACTTCAATTTTATTAAAATATATCAACAATATAGACTAAAATCTAAATAACGTACTTAATTAAAAAGCCTTGAAGATGCACGAATGTGAAAAACGTAAAAAAAATGTATAAGTTTAAGATCATTTTAAAAATTCACATTTTTCTAAAACACCTGTGTACAAACAATGTCTATTTAATTAATAATAATTAGACATGTATGCAAGATAAATAAACTCTGTGAACTTCATAAATTGTCAAGTGCAATAGTAAGCTAAATTATTTTATATAGTTACATTACAATTTTTTTGTAATTAAAAACGTGACCCACAAATATTATTATTGATATCTTTTTATTGATAAATTAAAATTATAGGAGGGATTTATTAATAGGAAACTAAGATAAAAAATTAAATATATCTCTAAAAAATTATATTCTTAAATATTTTGTGATATTCTCATGTTCAATGTTAACTGAACACACATATTAATTACTGGTTAATATGTGTTAATATTAAAACAAAATATTATCATAGCGTCTGCTTTACAAGTCCTATCATTATATAATTACCAAAACGGAATCAGCAAAAAGTACGTACCTAGTAACATACTTAAATATTCTAAATGTCCAAATGTTTGATAAAGCGGATTTGTTTATAGTTCCATGAGAAATCATTGTATATATAAAGACTGATTAAATTGTAATTTAATTGATCCACGCTGCGTGCTTAATTTTTGATCAAGATCACGTCCAAATATTTGGCCAAAATTTAATTTATAACTAAATACGGTATATCTCAAAAATTGGCCATCATCAAGCCAACAAGTATAATTATAGCATTCCAAAGCTCATACTTGTTCAGTGTGTTTTATATTATCTTTTCTATAAAAGGACCGTATTCAACATTATTCCTACAAATTTTTAACTTACACTTTGCTATTATGAGAAGGAATAATATGAAATCTTTTTCTTAAACCATGATTGTGCAAGGAAAATACATATAGGAGAGAGTAGATTTATGAACATAATTTTCAATTCTCACGCAACAGGTCTCCGGCAATAATCCTGTAGGACAACGGGACAAACCTCTTGGACAACGAGGGTATGATATTGGACCTGCTGGGTATGACAATTCGAAATTATGTAGCCCTAAGAAATTTATTATGTACATTGCACAGTTACGCCGCAAATAAAAAACATGTCCACTACAGGAAAAAGAAATCAATATGTTTTATCAAGTGAAACCATAGTTAACATATGTAACTAAAGCTTTCGATGTCAGCTTTCGATGAGCTTTCGAGTTAACATATGTAACTAAAGCTTTCGATGTCGGAAAATCCACAGTACCCGACATAAAATATCGTCAACATATTGAATTTTGATCCCCGATTGGATACTACAGACAGATTGGAGAATAGGAAACTATGAAATAATTGCAAGATAAAAATTAGAAGGCGCAGTTTATTTAGCCACATCCCAAATTAGGGTAGCCGAACCAAATGAGAGTAGCCAAACATGGGGAAAGACCCGCAGATGGACAGCCGCATCAATAATACCATGTGACGGCGCTTAAAGATAACATTTCAATTGCGGGTATACAACAGATAGTGGGAGGTGAAATTGTAGCAGCCTTACCGGTGCCCGCACTGCGGTAGAGAAAGGAAACGGAAGTCCCACTACACAAATTATTTCCAATCATCCAACATAAATATGTATAACATTGAAACGGCCCTCAGCCCGGGGCACCCCTTATCGGGGAAAGGGTGCTAAGAATCCCCTCGTGTTATCAAAAATACTGCAACAGTAGAATTTCGACTTGGAATGTACGTAGCTTATATATGACTGAGCAGCTTGCCAACTTAGATGCCGAAATGCACCGTCGGGTACAGGCTCTCTTAGAACGCAGCAAGGAGACCTTGATTATTCTGGAGGAGATGACGATAAACATCGGTATGGCTTTGGTTTATAAATCTCCGCAAAAATGTAGAAGGCAGTCATTGATTGCATTCCACTCAGAAACCATGTAATGCTTATTTTCTACATCTCATCGGGCGATGAATATAATACAGGTGTATGTCCTTACTTGTGACAATTTGGTGACCCAAAAGAGAAGTTTTACTCCAGTCTAAAAGAAACCATATTTGACGAAAGAAGGGGAGAAAACAGTAGTTCTTGGTGGTTTTAATATCAGCTGTCTGCCGTAAACACATTCTTTAAAGAACTTCCCCGGCGAATTTAGACATGGAAGTCTCCCGCTGATCACGAAGAACATCGAGTCAGAAACAAAATCGACTGAAAAGTGCAAAAACATATCCTGGCTCAGACATTGGTAGTAACCACAATTCCGTCGTGATGGAATTGCAAATGCGTCGTTTTGCTCGGAATTAACGCAGATACAAGGCGTATCGTCAGATTGATGTCAGTAGACTTCAGGACACCGAGTTACAAGTATAAATAGCTGACAAGCTGGAGGCCAGGTTAAAAGAACTTTCCGGAACAATTGGAACATAAACTCTGTAGATAGCGAGAAAAAAGCCCTGGCAGATTCTCAAGAAATATATATGGGGTTTACGCGCTCTGACAAAAACAACCATGGATAACGGACGAAAGTCTGCAGTTTAAGGAAGAGAGAAGGAAGCAAAACGCGAAAGATAGCAGTCGATACAAAGAATTGAACATAATGGTGATGGGAGCATGTCTCAGAGCAAAGGAAATATGGTTGATGGAAAGAAGCGGCGAAATAGAGGCGCTCCGGGCCAAACATGATTTGTTTAATATTCACAAAATATCAAACAACTATCAAACCGTCATCGTAAAAAGTACCGAGGCGTATTAAAATATAACAATAACAAAATCTTGGTAGGCGTAGAGAAAAAGCTAAAAATAGAGAAGGAATATGTTGAAAATCTGTTTTATGACGCGAGGTCCGATCAACCACCAGAGAACAACGTAATCAACGAGGACAGCCGGAAAATTACAAAGAATGAGGTGTGAAGGGCGATTAAAATTCAGAAGATCGGAAAAGATGTGGGCGCAGACAAAACGCATGCAGAGAACTTATACCAGAGACTGAAACTGATGGTATAAGTATGCAACTTCACACGGACTTGTGGAATGACATATA
>WYDF02110366.1:0-10404 GCA_009867245.2 Adranes taylori
ACATATATATATATATATATATATAATGCGCACACATGCATTATTGTGACAGAGAATTTATAAACTTTTTAAAGTGCAGTTAATAATGTAAATAATAATCTTTTTCAGATGCCAATTTGATGTTCCATAACGTTAATATGAAGTTTTTGAAATAATTAATTCACCTAATTATAATAATAGTTATTTACGTCTTAAAGTAATACTGTCATATGTACATACATTTATTTAATCTATGGTATATCGCGTTTCTGCTTATACTTAGAGATGATTTAGCGGTGTTAATTACAAAAGGTAGACTTCGATTGTTAACATTCCGTATCATTCTCGTTTGTTGAGATGAGTTTTCACAATGGTTTATCTCATCAGGTGTTATTTCGTCATAATTGCATTCTAAAAAGTTTATTAGATCTATGTAATAATAATGGATGGGCGCATTATAGACAAATTTCAAATTGGTTTGAAGGAGTCAGGGTGTGCACTTAGCAGAACGATGAGTTTTAATTAACTGATTGCAATGCTGCTTAGTGAATAAGAGGGTACTGACGAAAACTACCACCAATGCTAGAAATGCATCTACCCTTCCTTGGGTTTTTTAAACTCAATTTGATGTTCCATAACGTCAATGTGCAGTTTTCGAAATAATTAATTTACCTAATTAATAATATACAATATTCCTCCAAAATGCCGATATAGGTATTAAGCTATGGTGAGTTTCCCTTCTAATTAGAAATAAGTTTCATATTAGAATAATTCACATTATTAGAATAATGTCTTCGCCATGCTTGATTATGCCTTTTCAGCATTCAAGAAGAACTTTAGATTCGTCTATGCACAGCACTATTTCTTAAAGGTTTTGTGTTCAAAGTTAATGTTCTTTTGTTTTTTTATCCAATGGATGTTTCTAGGATTTATTTTCTTTGCATAAAAATGGTTTCGAGCAAGAACATATCGCTCAAGCCCTTGCTTCAGTGAAGAGCGTCAAATAGTCAACGGGGAAACTTTTACCCCTGTCGTTTCTTTAAATCGTATTAGATGATCTCGTAAGATTTCATTTTATCTTGTACATCAACAGTTTTATTAAATTTGTGAATAACTTTTGAAAACTTAATTTTTCAACCTATTAGAACTTTATTCTTTATTGTAGCCTTCCAAATTGTAACGATTTTCTATTAAAATGCGATCCAATATTTCTGCAGATTTGTAGCAAATAATAAAAGCATACCATTAAATATTTAATATTTAAATAAATACTAAACAAATATTTAATTTTTAACTGAAAAATGGTGATCACATACTATCATCGGCAATTATCGCAAATTATTTATAACTTTTTATAAAACAAGTTACCTGCTCAAATTGTTCATCTAATAATTGTAATTTTTCATTCCTTCTAATAATTGAACTGCTCATAGAATAATTTGTAAATCTAGATTTTGTTTCTTCGTCTTTAAATCGATCCATTCCATCTAAAGAACCTAATTCATCTTCGCATTCACTACCCATAAATTGATCCGAATTGTGATCATCATAATCGACGCCTGAAATAAAAATATCTAAGAATAATTCCATTACAGTGAAGTCCATTTGGTGCACCTGGGGTTCCATATCACTTTAAAGAAATATTTCGAAGAATCTAAGTTAAAGAGTGAGTTAGAATAAAGTAGAGAAAAAGAAATAGACAAAAAGTGGGTTGTGTTGCACAGTCCAGCTATAAATAATCGATTATTTATAGAAATCTTTATCAAAAATAGCACAAAAACTCTTACAAGATTAAAAAAGTTTACCTTATAAATATTAAAAACAGAATAATTATTAGTTATCTATTTATATTACTAGATAGATAGATACCTTCTACATCGCCTAGGTCAGCATTCGCTAATTCCACAAAATTATCTTCCAATGTGTTATCAGGATCAGCATAATCAAAATCCTCATCCATTGCGGCTACAATGTCAGGGTCCAGATCCAAACGAAGTCCAGATTGTGGTGGAGCTCTATTTAATAAACCTACGTCTTCTTCAATCTTGAAAAAAATCACATAGAATAAACTAACCAGAATAAACGTAGAACAAACAAACACAGAATAAACCACCCTGAAAATATTAGGTTAAAACTTCGAACTAAATTAAGAGGCTCGAGTTATTGATCAGAGAGCTGTATTCTTAGCTTTTTAAATATGGCCCCACTGATTCGTTTGAAGCGCAAAAAGTGTACCAAGCTTTGTGTCAAGTGGATTGCACATCATAATCCATTGCACAAAACCTTTCATTGTTCAAGAACGAAATTTATTCGTTCGTATGAGTTCTCAAACATTTATACCACAAACAAATGAGGGATCTTGGTTTTTATAAAGAAAGGAAAATTATTTTTGACATTTCTACATTAATGTAAACAAATGAAAAAAACGCCAATTTATAGACGTCTTTCATGTGTAATGACCATACGACGGTCATAACCATTTATAATAACTGAGTAGTCGAATACCTCTTTATTAAGTAATTATATATTCCCATTCCCAAGTTTACTTAGGAACAATATTCTTTTCTAAAACTTCAATATCATAATACTGAATCATTAAAGTACCTTTGATGCAAAAACTGAACTTGGTAATTGAAGTTTAGGCGGTGTTGAAACATTCGATTTCTCAGATTGTACCCAATCCATTTTATTGTCAGCCTCACGCAGATGTTGCAAATAATCATAATCATCATCGAAATAAATGCCATATTTATGTTGTTCTTCAAATCGTTTCTTCGTTTTATCATCACTAATGTTTATTGGCACTAAAACTTTTTGTGGTGCATTTTCATCCGTTATTAAAGGATCATGTTGGCTTCGATGCACCAGATGAAATGTTACAGCATTTTTCTTATCGATAAATTTCTTTTTAGGCTATAACAATCAAATTTATAGCACAAGTAATTAGCATTTTGAGCTCAAGAATATCATTATTGAGGAAGTATTATGACTTAATATCTTTCAATTTAATAACCATAATATTTGTATTGTATATACAGACTTACCATATTGGATGTGTTTTTACTTCGACACTAAATTATTTTTTTATCAGAAATCTTCAGATTTTCCTTTTTCCTAATTTAATAAAACATGTGTAACGATTTTGATCATTATCAAAAAAGGATCAAAAAGATCATTGAATAAATGAAGTGTCAAAAAGCATAGAACAGTATAAAGAAGATATACTTCAGGATATGTAGAAACTCAGGCGAACGCTATTACGTGAGTTATGTTATCAAAATATTAATATAGAATCCCAAAACTAGATAGAAGGAACGGCCCCAGAAGGAAGTGAAGACGGCCGTCGCCATCTTGGTACACTGCTCCATCACTGCTAATTTTACCCGAACCCGATGTTTTGTAGAATTACCAAAGCAAACTAAATTATTTTATAAAATAACATTATAATATTATAACATAATAAAAGTGCATACCATAATAAAAGTGCATACCATAAAATGTTGTGAACACAAATACGAGCGACATATTGATTAAATCCATTTTTTTAGCTATATTGTTTGGAAACGTGAAATAATTTGTTAATAAACCATGAAGTTTTTAGTAATAAATCAAAAGTAAAACTTTATTGTGATTATCAAAAATATAATAAACTAGCTCTGAAAAGTTATGTTTTCTTCTTTATTTTGCAGTATTAAATACAAAATATAATATTAAAATAAAGTTTAATTAATTAGCACGGTTTAAACAGCCAAATATAATAAATAAATAACATAAGATTTAAGTTAATTTAGAGGCAACAGCTGACAATACAGTGCTTAAATATGGCGGCTCTAACTTCATCAATTAGTTCCTATGTTACTTCAATACTTATTCTGTGTTCGTTTGATGCTACCGATGTTATGCGTCTGAGTGATGGCAATTTATTGATAGGTATATCAAATACATGGTCACAACCGTCAAATTGTCCTTTTCTGTCGTCCTAAACGCTTAGTATATTTCAATCAATTCTAATGTATTAGAGGAGTTTCAGGTTAGGCTTGCCCTAAGTTAAAATAGATAGAGATCATTTTTAAAAATTAACAACTAAAAGCTCATTCGCGAGGAGATTAGTCACTTCGCCTCATTGTATCTCAGTTCATCTCAGCTCACATCGAATTCTAAAGTGAATGCATGTAAATAAATGTAACCTATCTTTTTGTGGGGAAAGACGTACGCTAAAAATTTCAACACAATTTTGTTTATTTTTTCCAATTTTATAATATTATAAGAACCCAGTTTTAACTCCCAGGAACCCGAGTTTATAAGAACCATAGAAAATATTATATTGGTAAGTCATCTCATCAAATTAAGATAAAATCAAACACATTCATAATCGTGGATGCACGCAAAATGAAGTTAGCTAGAATATCTGAGTAGCTGAATTAAACTCACCATCGCGAACATGCCTTATTTCTTCTTCAAATTCATACAAGTGAAATGTGTAAGATTTAATTTGGCTTGATTTATGGTTCCGTTGAATTAAAACCAATATAGACTTATTGAAAACTTTTGATTTTGAAACTACTAATATGTCTATTATTAAATTACAAAAAAATATATATAAATAAAATATATGTTATTTGCAATTTGAATAAAACATGTATATAAATATATAATGAACGTTTGTTGCGGGGATCTTATTATATTTTGCTTAATAGACCCATCTATATTCTGTATATGAAACTAAAAAATATAGATCTGATTTCATCATCTTCTATGCAGTTTTGTTTGACATTTAGATTTACATTTTATACTATTCATCTGGATTGTTTTGGAGCTAACCTGCTGAAATCTAATATAAAAGTAAGTTCTTAATTCAATATCGCTAAGTAATGAATATTGCTTTTACATTCTAATGGGTTAATAAACGTCTGAACTCTGATTAATTCTTTTTAGAATGAGCATGGGCGAAATAGAGGAGACTACCAAACCGGTGGAGAGAGTCTACGGCGGTTGTGAAGGACCCGAAGCCATGTATGTTAAGTTAATCTCTTCAGATGGACACGAGTTTATCGTAAAACGTGAACATGCTCTTACATCTGGTACAATTAAAGCCATGCTTAGTGGGCCTGGACAATTTGCTGAAAACGAAGCCAACGAAGTTAATTTTAGAGAAATACCGTTAGTAATCCTATTTAAGCATAGTTGTAAGATGGTGTTGTTTTATTTGAAGGATTACCAATGCATATTAGTGTTGATGAATCATGACCTAAGTTTAAGAATTCAACCGCTTTTTAAAACTTCTGCCAATAAAGTCCAAGTATTCTCATTTAGTTCTAGTAATTCTTTTATTAGGACTTTCGAACTTCGTTTATTGAAATAATTAAAAATTATAGTATCCCAGAAATCCAGAGATTTCTCGGAATGACCCACGTTACAAAGTATGGAGAAAAGTGGTGACAGTAATTAAAGAAAATACAATTATATCATCCAAGAGAAAACAAAGTGGCATGTTTGGGATCGGACCTGGAAATACATTTAAATAACTCGTTTAACTGATTTAAAAACTCAATTTCAATAAACATATGTCTAATTATATTCATTCAGACCTTGCGTAAAATCAACACGCATTATATCTGTACTGGTAGCCGCGCATCGAGGAATTTCATTTGACATTCTCGTATTCTGTCACCCAGATTCATGCATTCTGTTCCTCAAAAGAGGCTGCATCACTAACCACTTATAAGTTCAGAGATAATACTATGCTATTCTGTTTTTAGTATTCTAGTACACTGTAAATCCATAGAATTGCCATAATTACTCCTTGCTTCTTTGGATTGATTATTTTACTTCGACTTGAATAATCTAGCTTACATTCTCCTTGGCTTTGTTGAATTCTTTTACTTTTGTTTTAGTTATTCTATTTCTAGTAACATGATTGTTTCTATTATTATTTTTCATAGATATATCTAAAGATTTAAAAGGAAGCATTTAATTAATTCATTTATCACCTGTAGATGTAACTTTAATATATAAAATTAACGTTTGCAGGTCACATGTTTTACAGAAAGTCTGCATGTACTTTACATATAAAGTTCGTTACACAAATAGCTCGACTGAAATACCAGAATTCCCTATTGCACCAGAAATCGCGTTGGAATTGCTAATGGCTGCTAATTTTTTGGATTGTTAATAATGGAAATCATTCATAATAGAGATTTCCAATATTTTAAACATTAGGTTTTTTTTTGTTTTTAACAACCGATTAACAAACCAAACTGTGAACATTTTTTTAAATATAATTTACTTTTTAGTTGAAATTGTTATAGAATAACTAAGATTAATACTACCTTAATTTATATTTAAATCTGTAATATTTCATTCATTGTTAAAAAATATATTTTTAGTTCTTCTTGTGAGTGATAAAATAAAAATTTTTAATTTTACAAATCGAAATTTGAATCCATAATTGTATCCTAAATACGAAAAACTTTGGGTACATCTTTTCTCTTCTAATGGCTGTAATCCATTGTTTTAATAGCTCTGGGCGATTAAAAGGAAACTTATGAAAGAAAAGGAAACTAAGAAATAATCACATGGAAAAATTATGGATAAAACATGCATCTTAACTTTACTTTAACGCCTACAATGTAACCTACCTATGATAATGTATATTTTTCTGCTCACTGCAAATTTTTGCAACAAAAGGCATAGCAATATATCAGTATGGTGAGAGCTATCAATATAGGGAGAGGGCGGCAAATTTTGACGTTCCGCCACTAAAAGTATCAGAATTTGCAGTGATCATCTTTTATTAGTAGATTATATGTAAGGTATAACTCTACGGTTAAGGCCAGCTGTTCCCAGTGTCTTTAACTTTCCTTGCATTTACAAAAGCAATGCACAAAACTAAAGACAATATTTAGTCAAAGATCAGACAATAAGAAAAAACTAGTCAAAGAAGAAATAAATAAAATTATTTTACTTAAGTAACTTATAAATAAATATATACAAAGTAAATCTTCTGATAAATAAATTTAGTATTCTAATATCAAGCAATAATTATCATTTTTAATTGGATTGATGCATTGGTAAGTTAATTTTTCCTATATGAATTAAACAGGGATAGATATACCACAAGTATTGCGAATTGCATAAAATTCTTGCCCTCAAGACTTTGCATGGAAGCCATTGAGTTTCGTAGTAGTATATAGTTCAATGCTTGAAAACAGTGAGTGGCTCTGCCATGCGGCAGATTTGGTAACTCATACTTCGATGCCGTATTAATTTTATAGGTTATTGGTTTGTTTACTTTGTTGCATATTTCACATTTTATTTCGTATAAAACAAAATGATTAGATCAAAGTGGCATACTGGCCAAATAGTAGAATTTTTAGAAATTTATGAATGGTATGATATTCTATAGGATTGTGGTTTGAAAAAATCTAAGAGATAAATATAAAACATGCAAATGTTGTTAAATGAAACCAGTGTGAAAGGGTTACATGGTGATTTTCACGTTACCAGAAATAAAATAAAATCAATCAAAACAATATACAGCGAAGGATTAAGAATAGTGGCGCTAGATATTTACCGCTCAAAGTTATCCTGGTTCCCTATAGCAGACAGGTTTTTCAGACGTGTGACTGCATGTTGTTTGCTTTTGAATCCTATTTACCAACACGGTAGGATTTGGGCTCTTGGGTCAAGTAGCATACCATGCAATATTAGTACACATGCGTATGATGGGTTGCATATCCTGACGTAGCGGAATATACGTTATTCAAAACACTTTATACGAAATAAAATGTGAAATATGGAACAAAGTAAACAAACCAATAACCTATAAAATTAATACGGCATCGAAGTATGAGTTACCAAATCTGCCGCATGGCAGATAAATATGTTTCAAAATCAAGTTAATTCAATTACTTGTTTTAACTCCTTGCAAATCTGAACATTTCTATTTGACGTATATTTCCAACTACATCCAAAGTTGATAAAAGGATATTCTATTTTTCTGCTTTTTTTAAGATTCCTTTAAATCGAAACAGTGTTTTTCATTTTATTTGAAAACTACTACAAATAGAAATGTCAAATTTTGCATATGTAATCTACGTCTACTTTAGAATAATATCAGCTTTTTGAAAATTTTAATTTACTTCATCATGTGCGGAGCGGACGGTCCGCTCTATGACAAAAGTGCATAAAGTTGAGTTTTCTTTATTCATTTTATAGGAATTAAGTAAATAAGTGATATTATTGATAAGTGATAAGTAAATTTAAAAAAAAACGAGAAAAATTGAATTCAGTGGTTCAATTTGGGATAAGGGCATATTTTCTATTCTACTGTATGTCATATTTGGTAGATACACTTATTTTATTAATTCCTATAAAATGATTTTCATATAAAAAGTTTTTTGTAAAAAAACAATTCTTGCTCAAAAAATTAACAGAAGTCGAATTTTCGGTATCTGTGCGTACGGATGTATGTTCAAGAATTTCTCCTTTCCTAGGGGACCGATTTGGATGAAATTTGGTAGACAGGCGCAGATGATGAGCCCGCAGAACGGTTCTTTGATTTTTTTATAAATCCAATATGGCGGACAGGAACCATTTTTGTCTTCAGAAATTTCGTACACACTACATAAAGGCACTTCGATTTTATTTGAAACATTTTTATTCTAAAATCACAATTTAACATATATACAGGGTGTTTGTTTTGCAAACTTTCCGGTCGATTTTCTCAGAAACTTATCGAAGGAGTTTAATTAAATTTATTGTATCGAAAGATCCTTTAATATTTAAGGGATTAAGCGGGTTTAAAAAATCGACCATCTTAGCACCGGAGTAATTTGACCTTGAAAAAAGTGTACTAGCCTAAATATCTCGCTTCCCGTTTTAATGTAGTTTTTAAGTTTATAAACCGGTGGCGGCATTTATTGGGATATCTAGTCTGAATTTTTACGGGACTGACAATTATCAATTACAAAAAATCGAAGACTTAGATGTTAAAATTTTTTATTTTCATTATAATTCTTTTAATTTGGTATACAATAATATAAAAAAATATTTCTCTTTCGTACAAATATCTATCGTTAATTTATTATTCGAAAAAATTACAATATCATCTAGTATAATAAATTATACAAACTTAAAACATTTTGATGTTTTACAAATCAAATGCAATATATATCTTCGATCTGGACGTTACATTCCGGGAATTCCTGCAACTTTTAATCTGTATAAACATGTTCATTATTGTTTTTCATAGGAAACATGTAATCACATCGTTAATTTATTGAAGCTTTCAAGTTTTTCAGTTTCAACCCAAACATTGCAACAGTTATTTTAGACCTTGAATTAATTTATGGGAGATTGTCTTAAACCTGAAATTACTTATTTCAAAATATTTGCAGGAATTTTCGTAATATTTATCCACTTAAAATCCAAACCTACTTACAAAATATATATAACTTAAATCTTATGTAAAAGATTTTTTATATAGTTCAGTACCTCATCTAGGTTTCTAAACTATTCTTTTTTGTTTTATATAAATATGTATATAAGACAATTTTAACTTATACATCATAATAGGTAACGTGTAAACAAACTATGTACACATGTCCTGTATGGTACTGGAGGATAGTTAACAAATCAATGTATCAAATTCCATTTCATCGATAGGAATGTTTAGAAGTACTTCATCTTGGCAACTGTACAATTGGCCGTGGATATTCTTCTAATGTACATTCATAGAAATCTGCTAATTTTTGTTCTTCGGGTGAGCGAGGCGGATCCGAGAAATTCGCATCCCATGGAATTTCTAAATTTCTTGTAATTACTACACAATCGAGGTTTGGATTGCGAGTTCTACTTGTACCGCAAAGCTGTGTTAAACGTTCACTGCTATCAACCTGTAACAATAAAAGAAAATCTGTTTAGTAATCATAGATTTATATTTTCCTCGTTTAAATATTGTTAAGTTTACTTCATTTTAGACGTCTGACCTATTAGCAAATATTGGATGAGTAATTACGCTGTTTAGTTGCCATATATGGCAAAATGGACAAAAATCTTAAAATGTAGAAAAGAATTGTTCGTATTTTTGAATTCTTTGTAAATTAACGCCAAAAAAACTGCTACCTACAAAGGGATTAACAATTTAATTAGACAAGGTCTTGCCTAGTGGCTTTAAGTTAAAACAGTCTGCAATGGCTCTCGAACATAGAATTATAATTCACTTCCACAGAACAGAATTAAAATCCAAAATACATATTTTAAGAATGTGTTACGTGCCATAATAATTAACTGAGTAGGTGTAATATGATGTTCCATCAATAAATTAACGAAATCAGATAGATAAGAGATAATTGTAATTTATGAATAGCTTAAACAAATATATTGAGTACGATTAATAATACCCGTAATTAGCGATTCAATCTA
>WYDF02110377.1:0-10403 GCA_009867245.2 Adranes taylori
ATATATTCAAAATAATAATTACATTCTAGTTGTGTGTGTTTTAGTATAATATTTTAATGTGTCTAATAATTTATACAGTTTATTCAAGATGGCTTCATTTGGTCAAATATATCCAAAGAACGATAGGTAAAAAATTCCAGTTTTTATTAATTTGTTTGAAAATTCATTAAATTCATAAAATATATTTTCGTAAATAAAGTATTGGTTAGCATTTAGGTATCGAAACACAGTATCGACTTTACTCGGCATTCCATTGAAATTACATGTAATCATTCCATAATTTCAAACTTGAAAAGTCATTTAGTTCGGAATAGATTAAATTTTCGTTAAATAAATATGTTCGCCCCGAGTACAAATTTATGCATGCGCTAATATTTCTATTATTTGGAATGCTTTGTGGCCATCCAATATTTAGATGAAGTGAAGGTTATCAGCTTATCGCTGAGAAGCATTATTTCTCCAGACGGGCGTTGATAAATTACGTTTATTTCGGTAAAGTTTGCCGGCAGAAACCTAACCAATCTAACCAATCAACATTAGCTGACCATATATCAACGTATTTAAATCTATCACCCAAATCCATTTCAAATAAAAGATGTAGAGTTTATAGCGAACAATTTATATTATAACTTTAGAAGCAACTTTCTTCTCAGTGGTACAATGACAGTGCTTATTGTTGGTATTATTTAAATTCAAAGTTATAAGAAGGTTTTAAATATTTTAAAGATTTGTCCGTCATTTTTTTTTTTAGTAAGGCGCATTTACCCTTTCGAATACTAATTTGATAAAATATACATAAATATTGGTGAATGTTTTGGGGTCGATTAACGGACACTTTTGCTCAGTAAGGTCCGAAAGATTTACAATTTTGGTTACTTATTTGATAGAATGTATTTAAATATTGGCAAATGCTTAGGCGTGGATTCTCGAGAACCTTTTTGCTCATCGTTCGTATATGTACATAGATTTTCGTATATCGTCGTGTGGATAAGAATGTAATCAATCATTTTGAGGTCATGTTTTTTAAGTTAAAATTTTTAACTCTAGGTATCACTAGCGTTTCAAAAGTAACTAGATTTACTTTGGGAGTTTCATAAGTAACTAGATTTGATACTAAAGGTGGGTAGACACATGTATTTAAATAAGTTTACTACCAAATTAGAACTTAGTTGTTCTTATTTCTAAACCATTTGATTGCGTAGAAACAGTCTCTGAAATGTTTATTACATATTTTTTATCACAGTATTTTAGTTTGAGTTTTTTTTTTTGTCTTACGGTGTCAGTAGCTTTATTTCAATTTAAAATTTTCGATCTAATTTTCTTAAAGAAACTTACTTAAGATATAAGCTGATAAACTGCTCAACATACCGTTGTTAACGAGATTGTTTTTCAGGCAAAGATTTTTATCATTTTTTTTACCTTGCTTACTTTCCATTTTCGTTATTAGAATTTTCTTCATAATAGGCTACAAACACGCATTGTTGACGGATATTAAGCATTTTCCAAAGTAAACCCACATTTACATTTACTGTCACTTTGTTAAGAGCTAATAATGGTACGGATTTATTAGATTTGTGTGAATGTATCTTACCAATCAAAAGTTATATTTTTTTATTTGTACTGTGTTTCCTAAAGAATAAATTTTTAACAAAGCAATCAGAAATATAAGAGATTTCTGATATTTTTTAAGAAATAGACTTGGTTTAGAAAAAAATGTCTAAATTGGCAAAAGTGTTGACCTGAGACCAATATGTTGAAGGATCAACTAAGTTGTGTGGGTTAGGATTCTTAATTTTGATATGAGCGAATATAAGTTGGGATTTGGAAATTAAAGATGTTTATTTATAAAACTATATCTTTTAATTAAACAACAAAATCGGTGAGATGCACAAGTTTAACCTTTTAGGAATGATGTAAAGAACTTAAGTGTAAAAAAAAGGATTTATGATTAAATAACTTAAATCAGAAAGGTTTTTGATATGTAAACTTATAAATGATTTAATGTCTGAATGCCTTTAAAGATTCTTATTAATTAATTTCTTAACTTATCGCTAGTAACTCTTTTTATTCTCTCTAAAATTGTTATACAACAATTTTAATTGCAATTTTCAAATGTTTTATAATAAAAAATGCTTATATATTTCGCATTTGCTAATAAGCTACTAAAATTATTTAAAAAACAATTTATTCAAACGTACGCAAATTAATTTATATGGAATAATTAAATTTCCATATTATTTATTCAATTTTAACATAATTATGCAAGTACTTTATCTAAATATAGGAGGAAGGTTCAAATAAATATGCTACACAACAAAAGTTTGTTTTTGCAAGTATTTTTTCTGTAAACTAGTGCTAATAGGAATATAAATAGCAAATTGATTTATAAAAGTAAATATAATTTTAAGCTAAAGGTCTTAAATCTTCGTTTATGCAATAATTCTTTGGCATAATACTCCTGAAAAATAAACTTGTATTTTTAATGATATGCATGATTATACATTCATGATATTTAAATATCTGCTAAATATTTTAAACTAATTTCCGTGCCACTGATCCCATAAATATATATTTGAACTATGATGATACATGAAACAAATCTATATAGGGATGTATGCATTGCGTTTCTCCATGTATGAAATACATGTATGGATTTACCAACTCCAACATATCGAGAATGCGTAATTTATTGCGGACAAAAGGATGGCAGGAAATTGAGGGATAACCAAACGGCTAAAAGTTTGGTGCAGGTTATTGTAATAATAAAACCTGGACGCTGTCCTTTTGTTCCGTCTGCGTTTACTGTACTTTGAATAATCCCATATTTGCTTCATGATTTTAGGAATTAATTTTACGTATTAAACAATATCAAATTAGTTAATTTTGCTTTCTACGCAGCGTTTTTTCTAGAAGTCGATAATATTGTGCTACAAAATGTTACAATTACAAACTGATATAGCAATCGTTTATTGTAAAAGTGGTCTAAATCTATTTATTTTAAAATTGAGTTATTTAAGAGTACATTGTAAACAATTGAAAATTATTGGTAAGTGATAATATAGCAGTATAATGTTTAATGAGCTTAATGTTTAACAGAAACCACTATCAAAATAAATTAAAAACTTTTCTATTTCTCGTTATGGCGCAAATCTGTGGAAGAAATAAAATTCTTTTAAAATAAAAAGAAATGCGCATTGAACATAACATTCAAATCAATAACTCATTTTGCAGTTAAAATCAGTTCAATCGTTATTTAACGTCCGCCTATTTTTGCCCAGTAGGTTTATCGCACTAGGTTGGTACTTTGACATAAAATGCTATTATAGACACTACATACTAAAGATCAGATCGGGGAGAATTTGGAATGACGAAAACATTATATGTAGACGTTATGCAGCACATGTGTATTCAACTCTAGCGAGGATAAGTCATCGTCCCGTAATTAACATTTAGATTCTCTGTTCCCCATCTACATATCTCCGTATATTAGTCATATTGCTACATTGAAATTTGCGACATGGAATTGAATTAGCTTCAATAAGATGTTCAGTTCTTGTAAAAATACACCCAACTCAACCGGGGTTGTTGGAGCAAAGACAATTGATTTATTTAAACCGTAGTTAAACTAATAAAATTATTATTTGCGGGTTTTAATAAATTCATAAACTTATAAAATTAATTATTAAATTGATAATTAAAATTGGACTCCTCTACTGAGTTTTCGCTTTTATATTTTCAGGTCGACCGTCACGCCACCTTTCGTACTACGTTTCTGCAGAAGTACATTGTATCTCACTTCTGCTTATTAAAAAACCTATTACATAAATCATTTTTCCAGTATCTCTCTATCTAACTCATCAACGAAAAAACTCATTCGCGTATTAAGACTACTTTCTGTTCCTCTTTATTACTAGCTTCTCGCGTCGCGACTAGTTGGTCTCTTGTCTATGAAGTAACACCTGGCGATGAAATCATCTTGCGCTTATTTTTCAAATAGAATGAATCTTTACTGTATTAGGAAAATGATTAATTAAAATTTTTATAATTAAATGAACTTGGAACGATACATTCCTATATTACATTATGAGGTTTATTGATTTGAATGAATTTCAAACTTTTAGGCATTATTCTCCTTGATAATTGATTATATTTTATTGTAAACATTGCTAATATTAAAAGAGCCTGAACTCCCAGAAAAAGCCTGAACTCCCAGAAAAATGTAAACTAGACTTAAATAACGAGATACGACGTGTATTAGCATTAAGAGTGCAAACAAAAAAGACATGGTTGAGATTGCCGATCCTTGATATGTATTCTAAACAGAAGAACCGGAAATTCCGCATAACCACATATTTTTATATTGAAAATAGCAACAGAAAACCTGCACTGAATATTGAAATCGGTAAATATTTAATTCAGGTTCTTGGTTGCTACTATTAATAGAATAAGATCTGGTCATGAGGGATTTCAGGTTGATCTGTTTAGAATACATGTCAAGAATAGACTTATATGTTAATGTAGGGCACTCATTTGTTTTTTAAATTTATTGAGCCAACTGTAATATTATTCAGTTGCCATCAATGCATAGAGATTCAAAACAAATTGCGAAACTAAATTTAATGGATTTATTACATGAAAAACCACATTATACACATTTCAAATGAAAATCATCGGTAGTTGGACATCAGGTTTTAGCTATATCACAATAGCCGTATTGTTCGCACCGAATAAATAACATTATTCTGATTAGTGTGAACGTAATTTCAATCGCGAAATTGACAAGTGTACTATCATACGACAAGATCTTGTTTCGCCGTTTCGCGGTCTCGTCAGGCATGAGTGTGTAACTATTTCAATTCAGTTTGACTGCCGTGTCTCAGTCATTCGAGTCTACTATAGTCGCTATAAAGCGTGTACATATTTTTCAGCGTACCGTTAGGATACGGTTATGATAGCAAAAATTCCAATATTTGCTATATATATATATATATATAAATATATATATATATATGTATATGTATAAGGATATGAAACTAGTTCTTATCCAGTTCTAAACAAATAAATGATTTGTACATCTGTTAACATTTAAACATTGGACCTTGTCGAACAATCAGGTAAGTATTTTGCTGGTGCATTTTATAAAATAAAAAGAATGCATTTTAGTTTCAACTAGTTCAATCGGATTAAATATGTCTATAATAGTTTTGCTTGCGTTAGGTGTTATTTTAATGTGGAAAGAAAGCAATCTTTTAATCGGAATTTTTAAATAATTAGGCAAACAATCTATCTGTTAATATGTGCCCTGCATCTTAAGATACCTCAGAATAATATATTACAATAAATAAAAATATAATAGAACTTCTGGTGCAGTTCTTCTTCCCTGGCTTTTATCAGGTGCAGATCTTCACCTATCAGTTTTGAAATTCTTCCTGGCTGCTGTTGGTTTGACGATGAGAAGTGTTGCTTAACTGAATCTCTGTAGATGTGGATGACGGGAATATTGACTTGTTGCTGTGGACAAATGATCGATGTAGTTGTTTGGATCTGGCATCCATCTATGAATCTTGTTTCATTACTTGTTTTCTTTCGCCGCTCCAGAAAATTGACACTACTTTTAGTTGTTTGGTGTTGAAGTGTTAATTGTTATCATCTGCATCCAGACCGTTGATGCGAGGGTATATGCGAGGGTATATGGTTTTGTTCGACATCGGCAAGTGGTAGCTGCGATGGTGGTTGGTCACTGCGATGGTTGCATAGGTAGTTGGTCGCTGCGATGACCCAATACTTGTGCAGTTGTGCGCGCGTTAGCGGAATATGCATAATATTGTTTTGGAGGCTACAGGTTTGGTGAAACTAAAGTCTTCAAAGATAACCCTGTTCAATGCGTTGAACACTCACTATAACCAAGACAGAAGAGAGAATAACTTCTGTCTCAATCAACCCCGGAATATATTGAGATGATAAACGGATAGCAACTATCTCTAACGAAGATACTATAAACCCCGTAGAAAAGCAAAGATGCATTAACTACTTAAACAGCAATAAACAAATCAAAACAATCACCATTGATCAGTTAGAATGCAAAAAGCACTTGGACGATAGGAAGTTAAAAACGACCAGACTCATCGACTATATAAAGTACATAATAAACAACAATTGGAAGAAAAGATGGTAATCTACAACCACAAATACCTTCAAGAAAGCAAAAACAAAACGTATTCCCGAATTACAGACAATGGCCATTAAGACGAATGAAAACATAAGCAGTGCTACGCTACAGAAAAGAGCACGGATGTATGTGAGACGAGTCGTCAATATATTAAACAAGAGAACAACTAATAAATCATCTGAACAACAAATTTAATCGTAATGATTTCGTATGTGAGAAGATAAGAACAAAATATGCCAATAAAACCTTATCATCAGACACGATTGGTGCACCTCTCACCATAATGAATGAACTGCACAATGCAGAAAACTGGGAGAAGCCATTATCGTAACCAGGTACATATTTTTTTATAGAACCTCAGAAGACGAAAATGAGGAAAAAATACAAACAGATCGGTCTGCGAAATAATTCATATAAACGGCTACAAAGTAGTCTTATCGTATAACAAAATTAAAAAAAGCCAGAGGAAGTGTCTGCATTTTAGGCAAATCCGATTTAGACATAAAAATATTATGTCTAAATGCAAATCAATAAATTTGGAACTTAAAATTATTTCGGCCACATTAAAATGTGGCAACAGGAATTTAAAAATAGTTTGCTACTACAAACTACAAACGACCAGATTGTAACAATAAAATTTTCTTTAAATCCCCAAAACAGCATACTAGAAAAGCAATATATAACAACAAGAATATGATTTTATGTGGAGACGCAAATATAGACCTAACACAATTCGGAAAATAGGAAAACTGTATAAAATAAATAAATGATATGGTATAAACTTAAGAGTGAACGTATGTCGTCATGTGGAGATAGAGCTAATTTATTCTGTTTCTGGGTAAATATGGTATGTTTGATAGATTTAAATATATATTGTCGTTTATATATTTACCTGTCTTGAAACAAACAATCTTTATATTCTTGTACCGAAATCTCTCTGTCAATAACCATTTCCTTCACCCCTTTAGCTTTCTTTATTATTTTATCCTGGGCCTGATGACAATACAATTATACGAGCAACCCCACAAATTGATACACAACTTTTCCCCCATTTGTATCTTTCATCCGACCGGGCTTTGTTATAGTAAATGATTATTGATAGAAAAATTTAAGGTATCAAATTTGTCTAAATTTTGTTACAAATCCTTATAAATATTGTCTGTCTGCATGTGCATTGTAAAATTGTCTGTATCCATAAAATAAAGAGCTAGTCTATGTCAAAATGTTGACTTGAGGTAATTGTAAGGGAAATCAGACATCAAGTGTTTGAATATGTTGAGTATGACAAATTCAACGTATATGGGTTTATTATAAGTAATCTTTGGGTTACGTAGATAAATATCCACCAGATTTTCCGCAGACTGGGTGCAATTCCGAAAACGTTATCTGGCAATGAGACTACGAGACCCACGTCAATTTCCCAAGGTATCCCAGTGCGATACTAGTTTAATATCCTTCCGTTTATCTACATTCTCCATGCATTTACCATACACAGAATTATTGAGGAGGTTATAGAAGTCTTTCTCAAAGTCATTGATTGATCTAGTATGTGAGTCAGTGCTTAATTGTATGTATTCTTTAAGCAATGGTAAATGATTGACTTCCAAAATGCGGTAAATGTGTACAAGTTTAAGACCATACCTCAAAGCTTGTTTTAACGTTTTATAATGAACTTGAATGTGTTAACGTTTTACAACGTTTTATATTTATATTAAATTGAGAATTAATTTAGCCTGTTTAAATTTTGTAGGGCGGTGTAATTAGATATTCAACTAAAAAGGGTAAACCGTTGTGTGCATCATGCAACTTTTGTGGATATTCAACGTCAACTTTCAAAAACTAACCTTTGGGGAATCAACCGAGGGCTCAGCTATAAATATTTTTTGTATCCGAATAAGCCAGAGATGTTTCTGGTTTAATAGGATCGTATTTTGGAAGATCAGGGGTTTATGATGTCATGTACTTATTATTGGCACTTGCATATCGCAAAGAAAATCAACTAATTCCACCGCGCATTCCACGTTTAATAAAATGGAGCATGCCTATATCAGTCAATAGTTCTAATTCAATATTTGAAAGTTTCAGAGTGTCGCCTTAAACTTGGTGCTGTATAATATTGAGCGGGGTCCAAGTTATATGTCTTATGACACACACATCGAGAATGGGCAAAGATATCGGCCAATAATAAGACATCGGTTTGTAAATACAAGTCAGTGTATTTACCTAAAGTTTCAATTCGATAGGTATCCCAAACATTTTGAGCATGTAAAAACTCTTCAGAAGTTATAATACTTTTTGTTCTATACTTAAAAACAATGCCTTTTCGCGCAATTGTGTATCATTTAATTTCAATATTGAGTTCATATTAAAATAGGGACATTCCCTTTTCGTAATAGCTAAGTTCAGAACACATGGCGTTCAGTTGTTGGTAAAATTTTCTATTTAAACTAAATCAAGTAAATCGCGCTAGAAGATTTGTGTTCTTGGATTATATTGAAGCGACACATATGTAACTTGTAATTAATGTACTACATATTACTTTTCATGTTAATTTAAATTTTTCTTAATAATGTGTTGGAAAAATTTATGATAGCTAAATATTTTATGATTATATTGAAATAATGTTGAAATCAAATCTATTATTTGTTATTGCCTGTCCTAATTAAATGAAGTGTTTAAATTGTTACTACTAATAAACAAATAAAGTGCTACATTCCTAGTGTCACGAAAAATGAATGAGTCAGTATTCCTGTACTTGAACCCGAAAAGCTTTAAAAAAGTCCTATGGGGCTCTTTTAAATTTGACATGTGAAGACAGAGATATCATTTTGTCAAGCAAATAATATTGTTTTTTTATTATTTCAATTATTTAACGTAAATTACAGTTTTTTTTTTATGTACTTAAAACACAATTGCCAATAACCTGAACGTTATTACGTGAACTACACATAAACTTGCGCAATAAATGAAAAATTAATTAGACTAATTAATAAATAAAAAGTTGTTTAAGTTTCCCAACATTAGACCCAAACCATTTTAACTCAAAACGTAGTTTTCAAAAGTAAAAAAAAAGAACTTTGTCATTCAAAAAAACTTTTCCTTATCCTTTGCTGCTAACATGCATTATAAATATCAACGAAAATCACTGTTAGCTTTCAAAAGTTTCTCAAGTTTTTCCATTTTATTGCTAAGAGTGAATATTTCATTTGATTTACGTAAAACATGTGTAAATTTTCACTAATATTCCCAGAATGGTGGAAAAAAACTTACAATATTTATATTTATCACGCTTTTTTACATTTACGTTTTCACGATCGCAATTTATATTATGTTTCAGATTAAATTATATTGCTGTTATAAACTTTCGTACATAAAAACAATTTAATTATTATTATGCTACAAGTACAGGGATCTGTTTATAAAAAGAAAGCACACAGCATCTATATGCTGTTTCTTCTAGAATTCTCTTAATGATGGTCTTATAGCGAAACGGGGTTCAATTAAAATAAATAAAAGTATAATGCAACATGTTCCTTTGAGTCATGTTAGTTTAAGATCAGGGAAGGTCAAAACTGAATTTTGAAAAAAATCGATTTAGCATTTTCAGTTACATCAAGAGCTTACAGAAGAGGATTTTGACAGACGTGTTTTATTGAAAATCACAGACGTGTAAATCCATATTTCTTACTTTATGTATTATTTTCTGATGCGGCAACTTTTCACAAGAATGACTCCGTAAACGAACATAATTTTCATTATTATGCAGTTGAGAATCCTAAAAGTTTCCGACAAGTGGACCGGCAGCATAGATGAAGCTTTAATGTCTGGGTAGGGAGTATTGGCGAGTATATTATAGGATGGCATTTTTTTTTCAAAATCATATAACTAGGCATAAGTTTCTTACAAAACGAATTAACTCAATTATTGCCAAATGTTCCTCCTAAAATTCTAGAAAATATGTGGTTGAAGCATAATGGAGCACCGCCGCATAATTGTATTGTTGTACGAGATTACCTTAATAACATGTATCCCGAGAGATGTCTGGGAACATCTAGTCCTGTAAAATGGCCGGCTAGGTCAACCGATATTACACATCCCGATTTCTACTTATGGGGATATGTAAAAAAATGTATTATGCGGAACCTTCAACAACAGTTGAAAACATGAAGCAGATGATTATTAACGCTTTTAGAAGCATAACATCTCAACAATTAAGAAGAGTGCAGATGGAGTT
>WYDF02110388.1:0-10403 GCA_009867245.2 Adranes taylori
CCTACGTTCCACTCTTCTGGCATTTGTTTTTCACGCCAGACTTTTCGGATGATTTGTAGCATGGTTTCTTCCAGTACATCTCCACCAGCTTTCTATATATCCTAGTAATTCAATAATTGCTTTGGCACTGTTTTTTTTTCTGGAGTATCTAATACTTATGATCAAGGCTGTATGACGACGCCAGTTCTATGATCTGTTTCGGGCACCATAAAGAAATGAGTACTTCCTAACTAGTGGGATACGCCTTCCTTTCGAAGGTGAAGGGGGAGGGGGGGGGCGCAATGTGTTAAATTATAATTTTAGAAAAGAATGTTTCAAATAAAATCGAAAAGGCTATAAGTATTCTATAAAACACAGGTCATTCGAATGTCCTATCTTTTATAGTTTCTGAAATATTGTCGCATTTTATTTTGGGGAGGGAGGTTACTCCCCAACGTGACACTTGTTGAAAGTGGGATCCTTCGTATGGCGTATGCGTAGCTGACCCCATTCTCACGTATGAGGTTCTAAGATCGGATTTTAGACAAATGCTCTTTGTTTTAATGATTGGTATAGCTTATTTTGTTCAGATTAAAGTTATAGTTTATTGGATCGGAATATTCAAAATTATAATCCCCTGTTCATCCTTACTAAATATATAAAACGCGAACTTTCTTGATCTGATTAGACCAATATGAATTTAATGAGTTCTCTCTATCAACAACTAGCTTAAAGAGTTATGGCTGATAAAATAAAAGAAAGATTTAAACTTAAATAATATACTGGTACGGTGTTCATAAATTCATACATGCGATTAAATAAACTATTTGTTCATGCAAATAAGTAACGTCAATCAAATAATAAAATAAAAATGTTAGTCGTACTCAAATTTTGCGTTATAGTGACTCACTCAAAATGGCGTTTATAAATTATCAGTTTCCCTTCTTAGATAATTACTAATAATAGCTTACTTACATTTCTGTTGTGGTTTCGCACAAACTTATTTTATACGATGACCAGTTACCTTATTGATTTATTTTAGTTTATTTTAATAAATAAATTACTTACTTGCCGATTTAATTTAGTCTACTTTTTTATAAAATTCAAACTTAAAATATTTAAGTAATTAATTGTCCTCAAATGCTGACTACTAGCTGACTACTGCAATAGATTTGTCCCTGGCAAATTTATTTAACGTTTTGATTTATTCATTATTTTATTTAGAATCAGTTTATGATTTAATCTCAATTAATTGTTTATAAAATAGCGCGACGTGAATTCTGCCTAGTTAACGCCATTTAACGTCGTAAATCCCACTATAATCGTGGGTTAGTTTAGGTTAGGAGAGGAAGCATGAAAATATTTAATTATAATCCGGGAAGCCTCGACCCAAAAATGGTTGGGAATCTCTGATCGAAGTACAAACAAATAAATAACTGTAATGAAAGTATTAAACACCTGATTTAAAATGTCGAAGATGGTATCACAGCCCGCTAGACAGCTTAAGGGAAAAGAAAACAGCCCTTGTAATAAAACTAAAATAAATGTTAAAATAGTAAATTAACAGCCCTTGTAATGTTGGCACCGTAGCGTATTATGACTACCAATCCAGAGGTTTGCGGTTCGAGCTTCTGCTTGGTCGAGATTTTATACAAGGCCCATGGCCACTTAGGAAAGGAACATTGTCGAATCATGCACATCTATAAGAGTAGATGTAAAATTTCGGGCGCCAGTGTGTGCGGGCTGGTACGCAGTATAAAGATCCCCGCACGAGTTAATCAATAAAGATTGGTGCGCGGCAAAATTATCCGGCATCCTTCCTATAAAGACAAGCCCTTCTTATAATAAAAAATCGTGTTACATAGTGACTATGTCTCTTATATTTTTATAAATAACCAGAGTTGAAGGTTGTCATTTCTTATTAAAAACCATAAAAGATGACATTTAAAACTTCTAACTGAAATCAAATCTTTTGCAAATATTTTGGTAAAAAATTTCACAATTATGTTATTTAGAATTACCGATTGCAAAAGATATTAATATATATGTATGCATATAAAAAATAATTTATCATAAAACTTGTACAACAATGTACATATAGCCTGTAGATACATGTAAGAAATTTTTAACGGATATCAGTAGGATTAGTATTATAAATTGAAAGATATGCATTCGTATCTACGAGTAACGTCAAAAATATTATTATGTGAAGTATATGAGGTATCTACATCTTGTTCTCGGCTAACATATCCCATTAATTCAATTAATTAATTAAGGTAATAAATAGATAAATTAATGTCGGAGAGAAAAATTTACATGTTTAACCCCAATGAAGTGGAAAGCGGTTATACAGAACGCGAAATACTATGATGTCGCGGCCTGGCACGGAACAGGGTGAGAAGTTGCGAAAGCATACACACACATACATATCAAGAGGCATTATTTCATAGGTTGGTACAGCGTCGTACGAGAAATCGCCATACATCACACAAACACAGATAAATGTGTAGTGGCTTTGTCCTTCGCGGTTTACTTTCGTAAAACTCGTCAATTTAGTATATGAATTATTTTCATTTGTTAGTTTCTGCGTGGAGGAGTAGTTCTTGTTACGATTTTCGCTTGCACCTTACACTGAATGGAGCAACAACATATGTCTTTAGAATCTCGACAGAAAAGAAACACAATATTGTTCCTTAAAATTCTCAACGGATCAAAAATGCTTTTTTTCTTGGTACTAAGAATTTTAGCAAAAACTGTTGCTCAAGCCAACGGCCTTCTAGCCGTTGATTACACAGATATGTCACTGGCCACGTACGACCCCTACCAGATATTTTCATCTAAAAAATATGCACCATCCTAATGGCTAGGAGATTTTTGAACATATTTATTTCTGGGTCAGCAAACACTACCGCAGCCGTTAGTTGGTTTAGTTCCAAATAGTGTTGTAATAAAAAAAACCTACGCAAATTAAAATAAAACAAAGTTTAAGTAGCAAAAACAACGCTCTTCTGCGGAATCTTTCGAATACAATCTTCATTATTCTTCTACTCTTGTTCTAGCATTATCATTTATTCCCATTGTTGTGTTCCCGACGAGAATACGAGGACGGCGTCGTGAGAAGAAGAAGTTGGCAGAGAAAGCACCGATCGACTCCAGTGGTATCTAATTATGAACAGCTGTTCGCGGACTCGCCGTGGACTGTCTACGAACAGGAAAATTCACCACTAGCGCTAGGTTTGCCTATCTCACTAACCGCTCCAAGCAGCGACGTGCCACCCTAGTACATAATGTATCAATAAATTCTACTTTTTCACCACGTATCAATTTTTCACCAACTTCATAATGCATCAATAAATTCTACTTTTTCATGACGTATCAATAAATTCTACATCTTCAACAATATATAATCTTATTTTCGTTTACTTATTAGTATTTCCGTTATTCAATCATCGATCAACTATTTAATACAGCCAGCACCAATATAGAATCAAATCATATTTAGTTCGTCACTATTTTATTTCTTTTACTTTTTAATGGAAGGAAATGAAACAACCTAACAAATTTTGAATTATAATTAACTTCACTATCATTGTTTGTCAATTAAAATCACGATGTCGGAACATATCTACGTATTATAAATACTTGTACAATAAACCTTATCATGTTACTCCATTATTGCGTATATATAAGGGTGTGTGTGTTTACCTATAGATCTATTTGTGTACTTATAATAATAACAAATATCAGTCACTTTGTTCCCATTGCCTGAGAGCTCATGCGATGAACAATTTTATGTTACATACAGAGTAAAATAAAAAAATAATGTAGTATGGTAGTCAACAGTATAATTACGATCCTGCTAATCCTGCGATCCTTTGATCATGCTAATGCTTTGAATTCAATTCAAATTTTGTAACAATTTATCCTACATAAATAGCTTTTACATATAAGATTTAGAAATCAAATTATATCTGAAGGGCTAAAACTACACATTTTACTACGTAATACTTCTTTTATACAGCAATGAGTCTACAGGTTATTGCTGTTTCTCGCACTTTAAATGTTACAGCTCTCGGTCCCACCAATCATCTCTTACATGTTCTCTTCAATCCCTTTGTCCATGCTGTTCTTGACCATGATTTTCCTATTTCCTATCTGGTATGTATTCCATAATTTTCTTTGGTTATCTTTCATTTCCCATCCTCATCACATGATCACACTACATGAATCTTCGAGTTTCAATTTGGTGTACGATATATTTTTCTGATCCCACTTCGTTTCTAATAGAGTTGATCCAATGATCCATCCTAAATATGATATTCTACATGACGTCCATTTCTAATGCAATTAGTTGTTTTTTTGTTTTTGCTTGTAAGTTGCCACCTTTATGCTCCATAGGTTGCTCCAGTTGATAGATATTAAGTTTTTTTCCAATTTCACAGTTGATGACCAGAGTATTGAGTTTAGCATTCGAATTGCCGTTTTTGCCCATGTAATTCGGCTTTTATTAGCCCCTTCAGTAGTGGCATGATGCGTGATGCAGTTTCCTAAATATTTGTATTCCCGGCAGCATTTTATCTTTCTGATTTTTAGCTGACAACAGCTGTTCAGTATTATTTAGGTTCATCGTCAGGCCCCACTTTCGAAATTCATCAATTAAGTTTTTGATCACATTCCCTATGCCTTTGTTATTCGCTATTATGACCTGGTCATCTGAAAATATGAGTATTCTCCCGAAACATCAATCTTTTCATCCATTCCTTTAGTACTGCCTGAATATAAATTTTTAATAAGGTTGTTGCCGGATTATCATTAATTCAATTAATTAACGATTGCAATAAGCAATTCTCTTATAATTCATCAATTCAATGAGTAATCTTCTAATAGTCTAATGTAATCTGAGTAATCAAATCTAATTCAAATTTTTTAAATATATACATTTTAACAAATGAACCAGTCAATATAACAATGATTAATTAAATCGATAAAATAAATATAAATTGCAAAATATAATTTTAATATGCTTATAATGGAATCGCAAATCCCACGTGAAACATCAAGGCACACCGACATGATAAAAATATCATCGTTTATCTTGAAGATGTGTGAGTAGCTAGACACACGTCTAGGATATTTTCGCATTTCAATATTTGTAACGACATTTTTTTATCTTATTATTTTAAGTTTTACGGGTTAAGGTCTTTCTTATGCGGAGGCGATTTTATTATTATCATTTTACCTGGAAAAAGCGTTTAACGTATTTCTACCACCCAATTTTAAATAAGTCGTTAAACTTTGCACCTTTTTGATGCTTTCGACAAATTTAATAGATTTTATTAGAAGGCGTCTTCCATGTAATGCTTCTAACATTTTGGTAGAGTAGGGTGCTACTACCACCGCTTACACGTTCCACCATTTATGCTTTCATCCACAAAATAATGCCACTTTGATCCTTCAAAGAAATTTTTCTATTGGACGAACTTCAAACCTGCCTAAAATTTTGTTGCAGAAGTTTTTTCAAGCCTCGCCTATTTTGCGCCCGACGCCGCTGAATGCTAACGGCTTCGGCAACACGCCAGAAGCAGCTTCTTTTCAGAAAATTCGCATAAAAGGAGCCACCGAAGAAACGCATTTGGGGTGTTTTTCAGATAGTTCTTGAGCGAGGACCTCATACAGCTCAATCGGAAATAATTTTTCATTAGCTGACGAACTTATTCAATTCAACTACAGTCAGTAGCAAAAATTGTATAATCATCGGATCAGGTATAAATAAACTTCATAATCTAATTTCTGCCAAATCTTTCATACTGTCGTCACTCACTTCTTATGTCATTCATTCATATCAATATTTCATAACCTTTCCTTGACATACTACTTCGTCAATGGGTAATCAAGAACGTCAACGCCAACGGAAGATGGAAGCCAACCACTCAACACACTGAGACTACGGAAATGGTAGTGATACAACTTCTGAGGCACGTGAAGAACACCACCGACGCTTGTTCCGTTATTACTTCGGCGACAGAGCATAAATCCGACATCACCACAAATTAATTTTAGACGTCATAAAATTTTATCGCATCTTCAATAATACATTTCACCACATTTTCATATCTCCATCATGTCGACTGGCTGGGTCAACTTGCAACATCATCATTAAATATTCAATCATTTAATTCCACCAACATATTGGACAAGACAAGTAGAAGCCACGAAATCCAATCAGAAGATAAATTAATAACATAAATCAAATTAGTTTTAGTTCGCAATTGTTACTTGCTATTTTGCTAATGGAAAATGGTATGGCACATCATAAAAATGTTTGCATTATAATTAGCTTCACAACATATTATCAGTAAATTAAAATCGCGAATAGAAGCATATACAGCGGAAGACCCGACTAGACTCTAAATATTCTGTCAATGGGAACGCTATCATAGATATTTTCCAAATCAATGAACAAAAAATGGATGCGTTGGTAGATTTCTTGCTAGAATTCGCTCATCTAGTTGTTGCAACGTAAAAATATTGTCGGCACATGATCTCTCTGCACGAAAGCCACTCTGTTCTTCAATGTTCTGGAGAAAGGTTTCTAATTTGGCTTTTAGTGCTTTGCAACACAGTTGTGTCCCAGAGAACCGGTTACATTGCCTCTATAATTATTATACATCGCCGTGGAGCCTTTTTTAAACATGCAATGTAGACTCCACTCGACAGGTATAGTCATTACAATATAAGTATTTATTAAACAATTCTAGCAGCTTTCCAGTTTTTTATTCCTTCGAGCGCTGTCTGCTGTGACATTAGCAATTCTATTTGTTTATTCATATACTGTTCTTCTTCAGTTAGGGCAGCCATAAATCCTTCTTCAGAGAGTAAGGATTTATGTTGGTGTAATCAAAGTTATGTTACATGCAGGTTTTTCATTTGTCAGATTGTTTTTAATCCATGTCCATGCTTCTGCAACACTCTTACCACCCATATATCTAACCAGTTTTCCACAAATCTCGTCCCATAACTCGTTTTCATAACATATCTTCAACGAAGAACACTTTGTAAAGAAATGTTCTTCATGTCTCTGTTTAGTGTCACAATAAAATTTCGCTAACAACCCTGGTCTTACCACCCAGGGTTGTTAGCTGAAGGTGATATGCTATTTTTTTAAAATTTGATTATCCTCTAAATGTAAATGCATGTTAACGTTAAAAAAATTGTACACTCTTCATTGTATATATTTAAAACAAAATAACAGACATAGACGTTGCTAGCTGAGGCCGTGGTTTGACCAAGGAAAAGGTAATTTAAAATTTATTCATAATGAATTTATTGTGAAGAACTTTAAGGAACCTAACAATAAATCTTTTTGAGAATGGATTTAAATGCAGTTAATAAATTGTTAAAAACTACTTGCTCGAGGATTTTGGCGACTGAGACCTACAGAAGTATGTGTGTATAAGCGGGGGTCTTACAGCCCTTGCCGTCTGCCGTCTCCCGCATTTCGATCACCATCTTTTCCCCTCTCTCCATGTGTCTTCATCAATTGCGCTATCCTTGATTGTTTCCATAACCCAATTTATCCATGACTTTACAGGTCTTCCTCGTTTCCTTCTATTCGTTGGGTTATAATCTAGAGCTCTTCTTGGCTAGCTATCTGCATTCCTCTTCCGACGCACATGTTCGTACCTATCAACTGCCTAGTTTCTATTTTTTCCGACGTTTTATGTATTCTGTCGGGTCTTCGTCTGATTTCAGTATTAGGTATATGTTCTGTTCTTGACATGCACCATGCTCTTCTCAGATAGTCATTTCTACAGTGTCCACTTTTTTCTTTCCCTTCTCAGTCATTTGCCAACTTTCCGCTCCATATGTAAGGATAGGCTTTACAATTATTTTGTAGATTGTCATCTTGGGTTTCAGTGCAGCTTGGGTTTCAGTGCAGTTCAGTGCAGCTCGTTCTGCTGTTTCTTTACGAGAGATGATACTTCCCAAATATTTGTATTCGTAGCATCTTCTTATTTGTCTTATTTCCAAATCTGGGTCTTCGTCTTCAGTACATACATGCATATATTCCGTTTTTGTCATGTTCATGCTCATCCCCCATTTTTCGTACTCATCTCTGAGTTTCCTGAGCATATAATCTGCATCTTCTTTGCAGCTTGCAGTTATCACCTGATCATCCGCGAAGAACAGCGTTGTCAAATCGTGGTAATTAATCTTCAGTCCCATTCCCGCGCACTACTATCTCCAATTGTATACTGGTTCTTGGATATATATTTTAAACAAGGTAGGCGAAAGACAACATCCTTGTTTCAGACCTTTCGTTACTGTGAATGTCTTAGAGAGAGTATTTCCTATTTTAGCCGTGCTCTGAGGACTTTTATAGATATTAAGCAGTGTTCTTACATATGTTTTACTAAGGTTCGTCTTCGTCTGAACAACTGTTTCAAGGGGACTGTATCGTAAGCCTTCTCCTGATCTATGAATACTAGATGCGTAGCGAGGTTTCGAGCTGGTCGTTTTTCAACAATTACTTGTTGAAGAGTCAATGTGTTGTCCGTGCATGATCTTCCTGCCCTAAATCCACTCTGTTCGTCAATTTTGTTATACTCCTCTTCTATTCATCTTTTCAATATGCGACCATACAACCGTCCCAGCGAGCTAGTGACACTAATTCATCTATAATTTCCGCACTCCTTTCTGTCTCCCTTCTTATATATGGGGCTAATGAAGTCCAAATTCCAGTCTTCTGGAATATTTTACCCCTCCACCAAGCATTTATTGAAAATGTCTACTAAGGCTTTCAGAAAAGCGTCTGGTCCGTTTTTTCCCAGCTCAATGGAAATGTCTCCAGGTCCCGAGGCCTACAGAAGGCCTACAGAAGTTTGATATATATATATATATATATATATATTTAGAATTTTGGGATATGCTATTTCTCTTGTTGTGCCAGAAATTTGTATAGCAATTTTTAAAGCACTCAAAGATAAATAGTTAAAGCTAGTACCTAGATTGTATTTATAGTTATATGGGTTCCAGCAAATGGGTTCCAGTGCCTTGGAGTATATAAGTGATTAAAGAAAACCACAGAAATCCTACTCTAAAATATAAAAATTTATTCTTCTCAACATACAGTGACGAAGTCATCAGACTTCTTCCTCTGAAAAAAATTCTTGAACAAGTGGAAACAAGTGGTTGGATCGTCCATTAATAATTAGTAAATGGGTTCCAGTGTGGAGTATGTAACTGATTAAATAAAACTACAGAACTCTAACTCCAAAATATAAAAATTTTTCTTGTCAACAAACCGTACGCGTTTTGATGCCTCATCATCCAAATTTCGTCCTCTGTAAAAAATTATTGAAGAAATGGCCCCAAGTGGTTGGATTGTCCATTAATCATTAAGTAATATAACCTATTACTTAATGATTAATAATTTATTAGTAAACTAATACTAATTTATTAGTAAATAGCACATTTACTTATTATTAATAGATCATCTAGCCACTTTGTTCCATTTGTTCAAGAATTTTTTTCAGAGGAAGAAGTCTGATGTTAAGGCATTTATGGATTTAGAAACGCGTTACTGTTTGTTGACCACAATAAACTTCAATGTTTTGGAGTAGGAGTTCTGTGGTTTAATTTATTCGAAACTGCTTATGCTTCTTCATGTCGTTATAAAAATCTGAACAAATAATTATTTATCTTTCATAAAAATCCATGATTTTTCAAGGCGTGGTAAATGTCAATTATAAGAAATATGTATCATATGTCCTATCCTACACCACTCCTAATTTTGGTATCCTTTATTTATTAATATTGTATTTTATATAAGATACAAGCTAAACCCTGATATGAAACGAAAATGAACCTAAGTCTGATATCAAATTGCTGCGGCTTCGTCGCGGCCAGCGAGATGACTAATAAAATTTCAAGAATATGTGTTCACGTATTCGCGCATTACGGCCGCGGCATGACCCAATTGCCGCGGCCAGCAACCAGCGATATCCTAGAAAAATTTCAAGAATATGTGTTCGCATATTCCCGTGTTCCCGCATTACGATCCAAATAAACCCGGCCCGCGGCCTGGGCTTTGCCGCGACTAAAGATATGGTCTAACAGCATTTCAAGAATATGTATTCCCGTGTTTCCGCTTGTGTAAAATTTTCAAAAATATGTGTTCACGAATTCCCGTATTCCTGATCTACACCAAACTACACAGGATCACCCACTAGGATATGTTAGTTTTCCTGAAAATATGATCGAAATCGGAAAATATATTTTTTTCCTTATTCCCGATTTACAGGATTACCCGCTATACTATGTTAAAGGTTTTCTGAAAATTTTATTGAAATCGGTTGAGCGGTTTAGAAGCCCATAGGTAACCCTACATATATCCTTCTTTTACACAGCCCCTACATATATCC
>WYDF02110399.1:0-10403 GCA_009867245.2 Adranes taylori
AGCACTTAACCATACGATAGCGTGTGACCAGTGTTAATTCCCTGCTACAGAACAACCGTTTCATTTTAGTGAAGACAGCTCTGGCATACTCTATCCTCGCTCTTATCTCTACACCTGGGTTTCCAGCATCCTCGGTGATCCAGCATCCTAAATACTTGGCAGTTATATTTAATTCAAATAAAATTTAATTGTTGTAACTAATTATTTATTTATTAAAAAATGGCTGAAGATTACTGTTGATTGATAAATAATGAATTCAGTAATTTCTACAAAAAAAGGATGAATTTGTCGAATGGAAACATTTTGTATGAATTTGTCGAAACTCAAAATGAATTGGATCTGTCAAATAACGATGTATTATTCATTGGTATCCGAGGCAAAAAAAGTTGTTGAGATTTTTGATATTCACTCTGAAAAAGTAATGTATCTAATTCAGATTAAAGTCAGATTATCAAGTGTTTAAAAATCATTGTAATGTAAGATTGGCAACCATTATTTTACAAACCTTTCATGGAGATTTCCTGAAATGGTTAGAATTTCATGATAGCTTCAAATCCATTATTCACGAAAATTGAAGTAATAATAATATAGAATACATTTCATTATTTGCGTGCAGCTCTTCAAGGGGACGCCGCTGAAGTAATTGCTTCTTTGCAAGTTTCTGATTCCAGTGATTTAAATGAATCGAATAAGAAATATGATTGATAATACTGCTAAACATTTGCGTGCAATAAAGTCTTTAGAACTACCTGTGCAACAGTGGGATAGTTTTATCTTTTGATTTCCAAATTAGATTCGATAACTTTTAGATATTGGATATTGGTAATGATGATATTATTACTATAGATGATTTTATTAAGTTTTTAAAGATAAAGGCTGATATCCTGCAACCATTATCTACGTCATACCAAAAATTGAGAACAACTTGTTCTAAATTGAAAAATCAAACTAATTCTATTGATTTATAAGAATCTAAAATCGACACAATACTTTATTACATGTTGAGAAGGATAAAAATAATGGTCATTTAAGTTAAACTTTTAGTCTTGTGCAACCTTCAGCTCCATCATTGGAACAGGGTTCATGTAATGAAGAACCTCATATTTCTTTCAATGCTCATATAGAACCATTAAAAGTCCGTGAACAACTTCTTTTATCTAATGTTCTGTTCTTGTTTTATGTTATTGATGGTAATTTGCATAAATATAGAGCTCTATTAGATTCAGTTTCTCAATCATGTTATGTAACCCATATTACCGCATTTCATTTCATAATATAGATATGTATTTTCAACTGACCTACGCATAGTCTAATCAAGTCGTAAATCATCCTACGAATACAGCGTACATCATCGGTATATGAAATACCCAATATGTAACGCCTAGCACAACTGCCACACACAATACATCTAGCTTCTAGTGGAAACTACGTCACACGGCTATTGAACAACAGATGGCGCTTACAAACCCACTTCGCTAGACACATATCTACATGTTGAATATATAGACACGACAACATATTCATCGACAAGTGAAGCTCCATCTCAGGACTTCCAATGCGACGCGAGGACCTTCCAAAGGACCAACCTTACCATTTTCTACCAACAATGAGAAAGGTGCAGAGAACACCAGACAAGCAGTTCCAACCAGCTAAGCAGTTCCGATCCGGTAGCTCCAGCCAATATACCACCACGGGATCCGCGGTACCGACCAAACCGCAGGGGATATATTGAACTTTGGTTGCCAACACCACATTTCGAGGCGCAGGACACTCGCCGCAGCTCAATCCTTGGACCGAGGAATGAGTTGTCTGCAGTGTCTGACTTTGTGATTGACACATAGAATCTGTTCTTCCATGCCAATAGAAATGGATAATGAATAAAATAACTAGTATCTGTAAATAATGTTGTATAAATAAAATGTATATAGTAACATCCACATGCGAATAAAATAGAATTAAGAAAAACATCTATCATTTTGACAAGACGTGTTGATCGTCGCCACCTTCGAGGACCAGCCGGTAACATCCGGGAAGTTTGCAAACAGTTAAACGTACCGTTGAATCTCGTTGATATATCTAAAATGCGTATAAACTGCATATATTCCAATATCAAATCTAGATGCAAATTACAAATAGGATCTCTTATAAATAATAGTTCATTGACGTTTTAACTTTGATTGTTTGGTTCTCTCCGAAATATCTAATAAAATTTCTTCAACACTTATTTCGACAGAAGATCTGAATTTATCTAAAAATATTCAATTGGCAAATCTTAACTTTGGGGTTCCAAATAAAATATATATTTCGCTTGAAGCAAATTTTTTGGGCAATTAATTGCAATGAGCAAATTCTTTTAGGGCAAAATCATCCAATTTTGCATTAAAAAAAATTTGTTGTTGGATATTAACCGGTCCCGTAACATTTTCACATTCGCCTCATGGTGAAGATACTTGCCTCGAGATATTTAGATCTCGAGAACTGGAGATATATCCGGTCATTATTATGTAATTTTATTGTGTGCTAAATCAAATCCTTTCTTGGATTTTTACTCCGCCAAATCTTAAAGACATAGAAATGAGTCAAAAATCGAAATGGCGTCATGTATCCTCCAAGGATAATCCGACAGACGTTCTTTCTAGAGGTTGTACTGCTAGTCAACTCATGAATGATAATCTGTTGTGGCACGTACCACATTGTTTAGTTGAAGACGAATCGGAATGGCCTCGATCTTGATTCAAACCAAATGAATGTATTCCAGAAAAGAAATCTTTAAAAACCCATAGTTTATTGGCCAGAGAATCTGAAATTTGTATTGATATAAATAGGTTTTCTTCATTAAACAAATTGCATCGGGTAACTACATATTCCTATAGATTTCTTCATAATTAATCTATTGAAAGACTAGTGTTCCAAAAACTCCATTTAATAATTATTTGCATTATACGTGAGCTTCCAAGCCCAACAAATTCAAGTTGACATGTTACGTGGAAACAATTACCACTTCATCAGAACTATAAATGGCTAATTTAAATATACAATTTGACAAGAGCAAGAAAAACTTTACCTCATGTGTCTGCGTGATTTTGGCATGCTGATTTAAAATTTTTAAAACTAAAATTATATGTAGGTATTTGTAAAACGTTTTTATAATTTTATTAACTTTAAGTAACATTCAAAATTTTATAACTTAATGATGAAATTTAATATTTTAGCTATATTTTCATTTTGCAGCGTATCATCGCTATTTTTGACGGTTAATATTGATTTATAACCGAAAAATCGTAGCAAGGGGAAACTACTTTATCTAAGGTAATCCATTTGACTATCTATGTACTTTAATAATTCAAATTTTCAAACGTTACTAACCAGAAGAGTGAAATTATTATCTTGCTCCAATCAACAAAATATATTCATTTGATTTACATAAACTTACTCAAATTTTGTCAAATTTATAATGATAAAATTTTAAAGAAGTTATTAATGTTATCAATATTTTACAAGAATTATTTGATTACAGACAATTTGTACCTGTTTTAGGGGGCAACATGATAATTTAATTCAATACGGTAATTCAATTAGAAGGAAAATGAATCCACAGGCCATCAAACAAATGCCATCAGAACGATCTTATTTTATCTTTTTAATTTAATATTAATTCATTTTTACTTTATATTTGAGGTTTAATTGTTATTGAGGTTATTTGAGGTTTAATTATTTTATTCTTATTTTATATTCAATTTAAAATTGAAATTTTCTTAATAATTGAATTAAATGGATCTCTATCAGTTTTAAGAACTTTGATATTTCATTCCCGACCTGTCTATTGATCAAATCATTATTGTTCTTCCATTCATTGACCTGTTCTAAGTGTTTAGCTATATGGAATTTATTTGAAATTTGAAAGGCTTTGAAATTAAGTTTAGAATTAAAATCATGATCATGATCACTCGCTCTACATTGGCCTAACAATGAGAAATTTTAAAGTAAGACACGAGTCAGTTCGCTAAACATGTAAATAACAATGATCATGGTTTTGATTCTAAAGTTAATTTCAAAACCCTTCAAATTTCAAATGAATTCCATATAGCTAAACATTTAGAGCAGGTTTATATTTTCGTCAATGAATGGAAATACAATGATGATTTCATCAATAGACAGGTCGGATATGAATTAATAAATTTCTTAAAACTGTTAGACATCCATTTATTTTAATTATAAAAAAAATGTCAACTCCAAATTGAGTATAAAATAAGAATAAAATAAAGTACAATTAGGGAAATATATTGTAATGTTGGCCCCTAAAATAGGTTACAAATTATCTATAATCGAATACTTCTTGTAAGATACTGATATAACATTAATAGCTTCTTTAAAATTAAAATTACATCATTATTAATTTGACAAAATTTGAGTAAATTTATATAACTCAAATGGATATATTTTGTTGATTGGGGCAAGATAATATTTTCACTCTTCTGGTTAGTAAAGTTTGAAAATTTGAATTATTAAGATACATAGATAGTCAAATGGATTACCTTAGATAAAGTAGTTTCCGCCCGCTAAGTTTTTCATTTATAAATCAGTATCAACTGTCAAAAATTTTTTAAAAAGTTATAAAATTTTGTTAACAAAATGTTACTTAAAGTTAACAAAATTATAAAAACGTTTTTCAAATATTTAAATTAGCTACTTATAGTTCTGTTCAAGTGGTAATTGTTTCCACGAAACATGACACTTGAATTTGTTCGGCTTGGAAGCTCACATAAAATTATTATTAAATGGAGTTAATTAATTATTCTTAAATGGGGTTTTTGGAAAACTAGTCTTTCATTACATTAAAATGTGGACTTCAACACTGAGGCGTACTGCGATATTCTTCATAATTGTTCTAATACAGAATCCTGATAAAATAGGATGTATTTCTCCAGAAGAAATTATTAACGCTGCTCATTATTTAGTACGTTTCGTTTCATTAGAATTTTTTTATCAGAATATCAGTGTCTTAATATGAGACAGTCAATATCACGTAAAAGTAAAATTTATAATTTTAATTCATTTATTAATCAAAATAACTTGCTTCGATGAAAGAAAAATGTTGGCCTCTTCGTGGAAGAGATTGTGTTCGGCAGGTGCTACACATGTGTTTGAAATGTTTTGGATTTGATACTCGTAGTGATCCTTCTTCCTATCATGGGAAATTGACGTTGGTAGATTAGAATCTGTTCTTCCATTTACCAATACTGGAGTGGACTATTCGAGTCCCATAGAACATAAAGATAGGATGGGTTGCGGATATAAAATAATGAAGGGATATATTTCTGGTTCTAAATGTTTATTAACGGGTGCTATACATCTTCAATTTGTCACAACTATGTCAAAAGACGGATTTATAGCTGCATTGCGTCATTCCATTTCACTCAAAGGTCGTCCTAGTATATTTTCTGATAATCGTACCAATTTTATTGGTACGAACAATGGAATGAATAAATTAGGAATATTTATTAAAGAAAATCAGTATGTTCTTTTCACAAATGTGTGCTGATGATCTATAATCAAATAGATCATCAGAATAGATCATGTGGTGGTTTGGAAGTTTATGCCACCACATGTACCTCATATGGGTGGCTTTTGGGAATCAAGTATAAAATGTATAAAATATCGTCTTAAGAGTATTATGGAGAACGCATTATTAAATTGTCCAGAGTCTAAACACATTATTAGCGCAAATTGAATGTGTGATAAATTGGAGACCCGTTAGTCCATTGTCGTCAGATAGGTACGATCTTCGAGTATCATTTCTAATAGGATAAAAGGCTATGTCAATCGTAGATGTTGATCTTTCTTCAATACCACAAAAGAGATTGGACAATCATCAAAGAATACAACAATAAAGACAATATTTTTGGACATGATGGCATAAAGAATATATATCTGAATTACAAGTTCGGCCTAAAACTAAATGGAAAACAAATTCGAATCAGTGTTTGAGAATTGGTGATTTGGTTCTTATAAAGGAGGATAATGTTTGTCTTCTTTGTTGGATTGTAGGTCATATTTACGATATTCAATTTGGAAATGATAATATAGCATGAGTGGTTACTTTGAAAACTGCTTCACTGCCTGATTTATTGAATTTTTTCTTGTTACGCTTTATTTTTTGTAGCCTTTCAAGGCAGTATGGCTGAAAACGTAACAATAATAAGAAAGTATTGTTTGCTGTTTTGATAACATTCGTTATATGGAATCAATCATTTAATTATATCCTTTTGTCTCCTTAACAAAACGGAATCTGTCATATGAAAACAATTTTTATTATTTTCTAATTATTTATTTAATAACTATTTATTTATTTATTAGTTAATAAATAAATAATTAATTATTTATTTATTATAAATAATTAATTATTTATTTAAAAAAGGCTTAATATTAATATTGATTGATAAATAATCAGTTCATAATTTGTACAAAAAATGTATTTCGTATATTAATCAACGTTTATAATAAGTTCATTTTAAAAAGAATTGAACAGTTTATTTTTTGAGATCAACCGATCCAGGTATTTATAAGTCAACAGATAGTTAGGATTATTCATTTTCCTCCATTAGAACAAGTAAAGAGGTCCTTCCTCCATTGTAATTTTAGAAGTAAAATATAAAACACCAAAAAATGTATTTGAAAGCATAGAGTGTCTTTTTGATATAGGTTAATTATTTATTACGTTCAACATAGAAATACATTTTTCTCTAAGGTGTAGCAACTTGCCTGTCAAGTTAAATAATGATATAGCGTTCAATAAGTTTCCAGCATGGCTAACGTAATGAAATGTCAATGTCTAAGGTAGTTTATAGATCCAGTTTTCATTGTACGAAGTTTAATTAAAAAATAATTAAAATAGGTGTTAACGCGATCTAACTATTTTCTATCGCTATGTGCTCAATGTGGGCCCACACTTTGCGATATATTTTGATTTCAATTCACAAACGGATATATTTCGTAGTTAAATATAAATTCTTTTACAATATGATTTTACGCTTGTGAAATTTAATTTCACATTAACGAAAACTAATTTTGCATGGTATACAATAAAAAATAATAAAAAGAAACACAAAATACCAATAATTTTAAGTTCTCTTAAAAATACCACATATTATAGTTAACCTTCACCCGGTCGCGCCTCCGTGTGCAGTACAACCGTGTAAGCGGTAGTGAACAGGGTGCGGCGGCAAAATCTGACCAAAACTCAATTTAAATTTCCACTTCGGGAGGTCGCGTTTGGCGTCCAAATACCATAACACATGTACTAAACATTCATAACCTCTAAACAGTCGCAATATTGAAACCAAGTGCGGAGTACAATCGAAGAGCCGCAATTATCTAAAGTTCTCGTGCTGGGTACTCAGCGACAGAAATTTTTCGATTCTTCGGGTATACAAAATCGATTGTTTATGATCTCGTCGCGAAGTATAACGGGTCGGAGAAGTCCAATGAAGATTTTGCAACACCGTCAAGGAAACTCATTCGAAGGAGCGCATTGTCAAGATGCCCAAATTTATTCAAAATGCTCAGGAGCTGATTTTTGAGGATCCAGGACAGCCGATTGGAAATTGTCATCGGTTGTCAGTGTGACTGAAAAACCTATGCGTTCAATCATCGAGAAGGACGCCCGCTATAGGTCGTATACAATTAAAGTGAGACAGATGTTTCCGAAGCAGTCAAGAATAAAACGAGTTGAGTGCTGTAACCTGCTTTTGTGTTCTTTACGAAACAATGCTGGCGGACGCCTCAGGTTTTTTCTGACGATAAAATTATCATATCCGATGCGGAAATCAATCGGAGGAATGATCGCGAGCCCGCCCATGATCATGAAGATGTCCCAATTGTGCTAAATCTTGTTTCCAGTGATAGTGATGTTATGCCACCGCATATTTTAACAGCGAGGAAATCGTCACTAAAGAAGTTTATTTGCATGTTCTGAGAAATATGTTAAAGTTGTGGATGGAACTGTATCGGCTGGAAGCCCGTATGTTTTTCAGCAGGACGGTGCGCCCGCACACACAAGTCATTTAATGCAAAATAGGCTGTCGGATAATGTCAACATGTTTTGGTCCAAAGAATGTTGGCCTCCAAGAAGCCCAGATTTAAATATTTTGGACTTCTGTGTATGCAGCCTGGTTGAAAGAGTCACTAACAAGCCTAGGCATCCAAACGTCACATCATTGAGAGGCGTTATTGCAAACGCTTCAAAGCGAGAATGGAGGCGATGATTCAGCAGAGAGGGGACTATATTGAGTAAGTTTGTTCTTTATTGCCTAGCAAACAACTTAGTGAAATAAATTATTATAAACTTCTTCATTCTTGCAAAACAATATGTTGAAACTTGTGAAAAAATTTAAACTGGTGCAATTTCTCCGGATTTTGGCGCCGCACTCTGTAAGTGCCTCAAGGTGGTAATGGTAGAAAATGTACTAAAATTATTCTATAACTTAAAACTTCAATAGTCCACTATAGTTCTCCATATCATGCTTGTTTGAATTAAATAAATCATTACAGTTATCACATGTAGGTACAGAATGCGTTTGACAAACATTTTTATTACAAGACTTGCATGTTAGTCGAGTTATGTTATTTTTCTAGCTCTACAAATGTAGCAAAAGCTTTGTTTGTTTGGATTCACCTCAACTTGATTTCTTGTTTGGTGTGGTGTGATCTTCTCCGTAGCCAGTAAGAAAATGACTCAAGCCTTTGCAAAGGAACGAATTTTTGCTCGTTTCCTCAAGTTTTCTTCCATTAGTTCCATAGCTAGGCGAGAAAGATAGTTTCGTCCCACAAAGCTTTCCAAAGGTTTATTCATATGATAAACACTGAAGAAAATTGGGTTGGCCATCTTTGAGTTCCTCGTAATGTGGAAATCCTTAAACATATAAGATATGTATACAACCCATCATTTGTGGCTTTATAATCCAATGTATGGACTAATTGTCTGGTTTCATTATCTACTTGGTTTTTGTCGTGACATGTTGAGAAGACTTAAATAACTTTATGTCTTTTTTTACAACTTAAGGTAATAATATCCATTAACTTAATAGTACTATATACTATCTATTAACTGACAATGTTGCGTTTTTTGCATCATAAAAATATGCTGTTATTTTAAAATTTTACAAACCATAAATATATGTTACTAGGCCGTCAGGTAATGTTGGCAACGACCTGGTACCTATATTTGTCTACGGCGCGGACAGCTCTGCCATTGCCGCGGCCTGTAGCCTGGCGCAGGCCGCAGGTTTTCTATGATGCTATGATGCTCACAGGTTATTAAATTACATATGTTTAATACACAAATTTCCTCAAACGGCGTTCATAATAAGATACGTAACAAACTAGCATAAATACTAGCTTGCATTTTTGCATACAAATGTCCATATATAGAACGTTGACATTTGGCACGCGGCACACAAAGGTGCTGTGCTATTAGTTATCTAATCACGACTATCTAAATGCATGTATGTTTAACGATCTAATTAGTTAAAAGGCGCCAAGTAATTTTTAATCGTACATGCATAAATTGTTTATTTATATTAAAATTACCTTTGCCATAGAATTTGTATATATAGACTGATTTTTATAAAAAATACGAGATTTCCTAAATATAGTTACTCCACAATTACCAGTACTTAGTATCACTAGGTATGATAAAACAAACTTTAACTGCTATCATCGAGCCAACATGGTCAACAAAGCACTTACAACGCTACAAACTTGTTCAAGTTCATAAAATATTTTAATATTTTCATCCGCTTTGAGTATTTTACTGATAGAAATGAATAAATATTACGAAATTAAGATATTTTATTTGAGAGCACTCATTTTTAGCCTAATTTGGAACAATGTTAAAAACTATTTATAAATACGTAATAGTGACAAGAATTGGTTTCCCTATAAAAGAACGAAGTAGTAGTATCAACGTGTTTTGGGTTAACTAGATTTAATTTTAATTGGATGTTTAGAATTGCAATGAGTCTATTTGTGTGGCTTCATTGTAATTTGTATGTTTATTTTATATATTTTTTCTTAGTATTAACGATTGATTCATAATTAATGAAATTCTTTATCCAATAATTTATTAAGTATTTAAGTGATAATTAAATGTGTGTAGCTGCAGATTTTATCAGAACTTTGTTGGCTGTGTTCAATCTAATAGTAGTGGAGAGCAGGTGCACACCGATTAATTTTGCTTGGGGGAGAGCACAGAAGATATTTTCTGCTATATATGTTACTATATAGCATATATAGCTGCTATATATGCTGCTATATATGTGGTACTATATATGTATGTGTATATGACAAATAACTAGAATAGTTATGGCTTGGGGCGGGGGCCCGCAAGCCTCCAAGCCCCCCCC
>WYDF02110410.1:0-23605 GCA_009867245.2 Adranes taylori
AAAAGAAGAAAAGCTGCATACCTTGGACATATACTCAGGAACAATAAATATCGATTATTACATCTTATTATCCAAGGCAAAATAGAAGGAAAACGAGGCCCAGGCAGAAGACAATTGTCCTGGATGAAAAATATTAGGGACTGGACGCACATGAATGCAGAAACCCTAATAAGGACAGCCTAAAAAAGAGAAGACTTTGCTACAGTCATCGCCAATCTTCGATGAGAAGCGGCACAAGAAGAAGTTAGTATTTTATTTGTACATGAAACATTTCCATTTTTACAGGAAACATTTCCTCCATAACAACCTTGTACGGGGGGTTAGGAATATTTAAAAAAAGAAATTAGCCAAATAGATCCAGCCGTTATCATGTCAATTACAAACGGATTTCAGTGCTTCCACAAATTTTCCAATTTTCGGGGCAACCTATTCAATTTTTCTTTCCGCAGAAGCCTGTAACGAATGATTATCAATACTTTTAAAAATAAATTTGCCAAATCTTGCAGCCGTTCCCAAATGATGCGCTTACCAACCGGTTTTTCCCGAATTTTACAATTTCCCAGGCAGCTTTTCCAATATTTCTCTCCAAAAGAACTTTGACCGGGTGGTTAGGAATATTTCAAAATAGGAGTTCGCCAAATGGAACTAGCCTTTCTCAAGTTATGCGCTTAGTAACACGAACAGCAATTCATGTTATAGAGATTTGTAAGACAAAGAGGCTATTGGGCCACCATTAATTACTATGTCAGGGGCTACCAGCCAGCTTTTGTGTTGCCACAAATTGAAGGTCAATGCTTTTTTATATATTTCATTAAAAATGTTTGCTATGCTTACTAATTTTTGATTAATATGATCCAAAAATTTCCTAGTTTAATTTTAAGATTATAATGAAAACAGAAAATTTGTTTATTGTACTTTTATTTGGAATTCGTTTAAGTGTCTGGGACTGCCCGACCTGCCCCTGCAACACCTTTTTAAATGTGAAAATTGTAAGTGAGACTCCTAGACCAGAATTAGGCAAAATAATACGACCATAAATATTGCCTTCCCAGAACTGGATGCATCTGCATTTAAATTCTCCGAATTTCTACGTTCTTTTCAAATATGCAGTTAAAACTTAATTTATAGATTAAGCCAAGCCGCTTGCATCTAGATCAATTTAATACATCTCCTTATTATTTCATTACGTGATACTATTGTTCATAAACTCAACTACAATCTTGTCATTTGCTGGTAAATATTGAGTTAATTAGTTATATCTGGTCTGAAATGCGAAAACAATTTCCATACAAATGTTGTACCTTTATTCAAATTGAAATTTTAGAGAACTTATTTATACGGCATAAATTAAAAGGTTATCATAGTCAATGTCTATTAATTATTTAACTCATAATTTTCGAAGAAAAACTTAAATTATGTAAAAAATTATGAAAAAAATTCCGAAGAAGCGACCGCAGCTTTGTAAAATATATAGCTTTCATTAACCACGTAAATCTCATGAGACGCCTATGAAAAACTTCAAACAGTTACCTATAGCTGATAGCTCGTTGTAGCAACAAAAACTAGAGATAGATAGAAAGGCTAAAAGCGTTCAAACAGGGACATCTACGTCGACGGTTTCGTCCTAGACAAACCGATTTAGCTGTTCTATGTTACCCTGCGCACTATATCATCACAACCATTGTAGTAGCTCTGTTACCATTACCTATCTTCTTCTGCTCCAATCTAATGTTATATAGAGTAATATATAAAATGCTGTTGAGAGATGATGCTCATTTTTATCTCGATATAATTTAACGATCTCTTGCCGAGAAATTCTTCTCGCTGCGTCATAATTTCATCATTTTCTCTTAAAAAATTATTTCACTTATTTAAATATTAAATACAGGATCCAAGGAAAATTCTTTTACCAACTTCAAATAACATTTCATTTTATTGTCGAACAAAAAAGCAAAAGCATTATTTTTTAATGCGCATCATTTATATTTTTTCGATAATGGAATTAATACGTAGTAGTGTGATTACGATCTATTACAAAATATTTGTGTATTGCACCAAAAGAAGTCTCAATATTGCGGTTGCTGAAAATGTGTTACCCAATGAGCTGCATAAATTTAAAAAGAATCAGCTTTTTATATGTTAATTAATAAGAAACTACCAAGCCATGCTGCGTGTAGTGAACGGGTAAAAGAATTAATTGACAACAGCATAGAAATGATTAATCCTAATACAAGTCAAAGTGAAATGGGTAATGTAAACAACGTAAACAATACATCAGCTAGTATCGTAATTTTGAAAATTTCCATGCCGACAAATCACATATAAAATCCAATGTGAATACAACATATTATACTTAGCAACAATTGGAAGAATATGTGATATAACAAAAATAAATCCGTAGCAATATTGTAACGATAGAACGTAAAACTAGAATATAGTTGTAATGCTTGATTTTCAAAGAATATATGAATATAATGAAAAAATTTTCTCCAATACATATAATTTCTAAATCAGAGTACATTTCTAACATTCTGCCATTTCAGTCTTCTGAATTTTGAAAGTACAGGATTGGCCGAGAGGGGGGCATATGTAACGACAGAAGTGGATACGCAATTAGAATCGTGAAGACTTCAATTCTGAAGTTATTATTAATAAAATATTAAAGCTAGGCTCGAATAAATAAATCTAATAAATTAAGTTCTACTGTATAGATATCTAGAGAAAACGCCAGTTTTAATAACGACACAAATGTTATCGGCCGTTACCCATGAGCTTCGTAGGATTTAATCATCCAATGCTATAAAACGTTCGTCGAGAAACGCTTCAGGCAATATAATACTTGCACCGTTGTTCATCCCGACAGTTAGAAAAGCTCAAGCGTTAGGCCTCGCTAATCTTTTGGGTTCTGGAAACCGTATTACCAAGCAGGAGAAAATTCTAGACTTCTAAAGCAAGAGAAAAATAGACATTGAACTGGCAAGAGAACGAGTCACTCTTGTCGCAGCAAGGCTTGGCTGCGTACAGCGGATCCCCTTTTTGTGAGCTTTGAGCAAAAGCTATTTCTAGGTTTTGACTAGTGATATATGAGACAAGGTTTTGGCCATTTTTTAGCAGTTCTTGTTCAGTCTTAAAATCAAATATCTAAATAGTTCACGATACGTCTTTTGAAATCGCAAGCAAATCGCTCAAGCAATTGTTGGTCTAATTTCTCTCCAATATTTAATTAAACTTCAAGTAAAGAAAGTATTTATGTTCATGCATTAATTTACAAATATGTATTATACGACAAATAGATTCAGTGTAATGCAATTAGATACATGTAAGTCAAAATTTGATCTATTAAATCTGACTAATGAAATTTTCGTAATCAATCTGTTCCAAATCATATAATTTAATAATGTTTGAAAATAAATATTAAATTCATTTAAGAAGAGAAATAACAAGTTTAAGTTAGATTTCTTTATTACACAATCGATATTTGTTTAATGACGTATTCTTGCGTAATAACTTTATATACTTTAGAACCATTTATATTGAATCGAACTGCTTAAAACAAAGCAGTAAGCATCGTTAGTAATTTCAATATGTAACAAATGTTTTATGTCGAAGTATCTTTAATAACTCTTGAGCTGTAAATTAATTACAAAATGTTTTAGATCTAATGAACCATTATATATCGAACTTAAGCTTAACTGTGACCTTGTGAGATAGTTTTATTTGTCTATGTGTTTCATTTTATTTCATATTGTCACACGTGCAATACAAACCCTTCTTCACATGAATTTCAACAACTAAGGGTCAAAAAACTGTTGCGAAATCCCTCCTTACAAATAATCAGCGTCAAATTCTAAACAACTCCACTGATAAAGCTGAACTTTTCGCTCAGTATCTGGAAAATACGTATAAAGTACCTAATAAGGTATCTTTCGAGCCCACTGTTCTTGAGGAAACAAAGAATCTGGTAAAAGATTTGTTCATTCGCCATACGCCACTCATAGATTTTCCTGTACAAGACTATATTCTATATCCTATCACCCAACATGACATATCCGAATACTGAGTAAAGGCAAAAACTCCGCTCCTGGTTCAACAATTTAACTCGTCGTATCCTCAGAGATATTCCTGCTGACATTTACCATAATTTCTAAAAGTATTCCACTCGTTACCAGTTCCAGGCTGAAGAGGATGATAAGTCCTAAAGCCTCCTTCAAATAAACTCTCCAATCTCCCAACAATATACAATCCCAACAGTGGAGTTTTAGTGGGTAAAAATCCCACACTGTTGGATGCACGGGCAACCTTCGCCTTTTGAAGGTTGGTCCACTTCCTACGTAAAACAAAAAAGCTCTTAATAAATTAATTTTACACCACCATATAAATTGTGGTTGTGATTTTTGTGCCACACTTATTAGATGTCTATAATGGTTCTATGTAAAGAACATAAAAACAATAGCATTTTCGAATATTTATCTAAGAGTCTACATAAATGAGGCGAATAGAACCGAAAATCATTACAGATTCGTGTCAATCTGCTACTCATGAATTGAAGGAAAGAAATTTGTAAATGAGGAGTGCAAATAATGTAAGTAATATGGAGCTATGTTTTTGTAAATATGTTAATAGTAACACGCATCCTGTCCTTGTGAAGCAGATAGGTGTCTGGTTACAGGTGTCTGGTCACAGGAAGTAGACAGGTGTCTGGTCACATTGTGACCATAGCAATACAACAATTCAACGTTATTTATAATTATAATTTAACGATAGTATTACTTATGTATTACATTAATCTTCAAATTCCTTTTAAGAAATGTTCTTAAACCGAGAATTTGAGTTATATGCAAAAACAAATTACCATCAAAATACTGCACAGTTTTTAAATACTTAAAATCTTCAGACGAAAGCTATAAGAAAAAAATTTATCCAAGATACAAAATCCAAATTATACTCTTTCATAGAAAAGGTTTTAGATATTTTAAGATTATATCAGAATAGTTGGTGCAATGGAACTAGTACACAGGATTATTTTAAAAGCATTTCTTTTTATTCTATTTCAGAAACTTAGTTTGCAATCATGTGCAGAATTTTATTTCACAAATGTTCAAGTAGCTCAATTGTATATGGACCTTCAACCAAGATAAAAAACAAGTAAAAGGTCCAGAGAAAGATATATTTGAATAGCGCACGTTTCTCTATAATTTATGACTATGCTTTTTTCTTTTATTTTTTTGCAGGTCATAATTCGTTTCTAATCTGGCACATGTTCTGGAAAAATTGTCGGAATGAATTTTTATGTAAAGGGTCATTTTTAACGCGTACCATATTCATATATTCCTGTCCAATAAAATTGTCTTCAAATAAATTTATACGTCTCACTTTTTTTGTTAGTATTATTGTAAATAAATGATCAAATTTATTTTCATGCAATGTTAAAATTTATTAATATAAATTAAAACTCTAATATTTTTATGTACATTAAAACATTTTTGAATAATTATTCTAGCAATTTCCAAAATAATTATTTCATTTGGCAAATATTTCTGAAATCTGAAATTATGATATTGCCTCCACCATATTTGTCACGTTATTTTTTGTAGTGATAACAGAGAAAGGTGAATTTTCTAAATAAATAAGTTCCGCTTTATTGAATTAACCCACCCAGCTATTAAAAGGGAATTAACAGGAAATATGTTATTAATTTATTTATTTCAATACAATTTAAATTTAAAATCTTAATTAAATTAGATCAGCATAACTCACAAAGTAATAAAACACAACATATTTTTTATTCAATGTATTTAAGACAAACGTAACTAGCACGTGATAAATTTCAGTACCAATACTTAAATGAAAAAAAAAATAATCAAGAAACATTAAACAGTTCATTAGTTCAAAATTTCATCTTCGAATAAAAATTAGTGACAATTAATTTGAATGCTTGAAATTTTCGTTGAACAGGAGGCTAATTGAATTTTACTATATTTAAGGTTATTACAATACGTTATTTAGGTAAATGAATTTATAAATGTTTTTCTGTGCACGATTTTGCACACAAAGTTTGTTTGTATTAAGTCAATCTAATGAAGTCTTGATTAATTGCTGTATTAATTGAAATATGAGTGTTCATACATGTCTAAAAATCTTGTAGGACATGTCATAAGCACGTCTTATCGGCATTGTTTTTAAATAATATTTCGATTTATTCAAGAATCGTATTAAATAAAACATGCTTAGTAAACTTAAATAAAACATGCTTAGTTACGCTATTGTTTTGTTTTATCTAATGTTCTCATTTAATTAAGGAAATAATATATATATATATATATATACGTATATATATATTTAGATATAGATATATATACGTATATATATTTAGATACGTATATATACGTAAATATATATCTAAATATATTTACGTATATATATAAATATATATATAAATATATATCTAATTTAGATATATATATATATATATATATCTAAATAAAATTAAAGAAAATTAATGAAGCAGTAAGAAATTAAAATATTTATATAATTTCCTTGTCCTGAAATACTCAATAAATATTAATATAATGTAAACTTACATTTGAGCTGCAGACATCACGTACACTATTACGTTGTTTTTTGTCCTAATAAAACTGTTTTATAAGCGTTGCTATCCCTATCGCATGTCAACCGCGAGTCACTTGCCAATACCTGTTCTAGCTATTGCTATAGCTCCCTTTCTAAGCTCATTTGACTACTAATTGGCCAATAATTTGCGCCAATAATTTTCGGACAAAGTTAATAATCGATATACAAGAATATTTGATTGAAGTTTCAAACAACTATATAGCTAACAACGTTATTTCCATTTGAAGCGTTTTAATTTACATATTAATGATGAGGCCAATTTAATATTATATCTGTTAATTAATGTAAAATATGTTAACTACTACAACTAATCTGATTGTGAGACAACATTGCTTTAAAAAATTAAATCATGACTTATGAGTATTCAAAGTACATACAACAACACTAATAAAATATAAAAAATTTTAATTTTTGCTTTGTTACAAAAAGAAAAGCTTAGGATTTGCTTAAATAATCTAAAAATATATTAAAAGGCAGAAAGTAATACAACATAACTGAAGTTATTATCGTATTTTAAATTGTTTAAAAACTTTTAAAAACTTTTAGAAACTTTATTATAAAGTTATACATTATGGAAAGTTTTTCTGCTAAGAGTTTTTAATTTCTCGGCGAACAGAGAAAACAATTTCACAAAGTACTAATAAATTTCTAGTTTTATAAGAAACTAAGAAGCGGAAACCTCTACGCTTCCTCATCTCGTTAAGATATAATGAAAATTATTACATTTCTTAGTTGCTATATAATCTTCTTTATTTAAGAGAGCTATATATAATATAATTTTTTCATGAAATTATATGAAGCAAGATATCAGACAAGAGGTTTATTTATATAAGTAAAGGAAAACTACCAATTCTGCGCCACGTGAATAATCTCTTTTTCACAGTAAGGCCGGGCGCAATCACCATTCCGATTACTTGTTTAATAGAAAATGTTAAAATATTGGTGAACTTTTTGGGGAACAATTATCGAACACTTCTGCCCATTAAAGCACGGTACATTCACCATTCCGATTACTTATTTGATAAAATGTATCAAAGTAGTGTTGAATGCTTACGGGTACGTCTTGGACACATTTTTGCTCCTTGTTGCACTAGATTTAAAACTAAAGTTGCCCTAAATAATACTATTTTGCCTCAAACGAGACGTTAATACAAAATCACATTGAAAACGTAGGTAGGTTACGTAGGAAAACTAAAGTTGCCCTAAATAATACTATTTTGCCTCAAACGAGACGTTAATACAAAATCACATTGAAAACGTAGGTAGGTTACGTAGGAAAACTAAAGTTGCCCTAAATAATACTATTTTGCCTCAAACGAGACGTTAATACAAAATCACATTGAAAACGTAGGTGACTTACATTGATACGTCGGTGTTTATTAATTATATCCATATGTGTGAAATACGTAATATTTTATAATATCAAAATCGAGGTTCTTATTATTTCAGTTCAAATTTTGTATTAAATTAATAAATATTTGCTCTGATGATGGTGATTTATCGAAACATTGATGGTTTTATCTTGAATGCTGATGATGCAGAAAATAACAAACAATTGGAATTTGTAACTTATCTTTTTTTAAATAAAATTAAAGGGTTTGTATTCTTTTCAGTCCCATACAAATTTTAATAAAACAATTGGTTTTGTCGTATTTTGTCGTTTCGTCGTAATAAAAGGATGTGCTGAACTCGCAATTTCGTAGTAATTTTTCCTTGAAATCTTTCTTACATTGCAACAATAACGTAATATGTTTACCTTGGAATTCCGTTATAATGAAACTGAACACATGACCGGTGTTTACAAATTTATTATGCGTGTATTACTATCTTTCAATTAGCCCCAAATGTTCTTCTATTGCGCCAAATGACGCTAATATACGCTTGTGGTTGACGAAATACGAACAAGTGGCTCGGTGTTTACAATTTATAACGATTACAATAATATTACATGCTTCACCTCCTACGGAATGTAAGGCACTACAGACAAGTAATGACGCAGAAATCTGTATTACTGACATGCATTTCAAATTTTACATCTAGTTACGACTCTATTTAGCTTAAAATCGATCACGTGTCTGGGCCAGATATACTGCTCAGAGGAGACACTGGGTACAGATTTTACCCGTAGAGGTCTGTCGTAGAGGTCTGTCGTAGAGGTCTGGGAGGACTGACCTTTTTCGGAGCTTCAGAATTTCACAACATCTACTCTATGCGGATAGACTTATTTAAATATAACTGTGTAGCCACATTTAGTTTCAAATCTTCTGGCATCTAGCGTTAAAAATTTAGATAACTAAAAACATTACCTAAAATTGTTTGTTTAGATTTTTATCGGCACGATATACAAAGACCTATGAAGATATACGAATTAGCAGCAAAATGATCGATAATCGACCCCTAAGCATACACTACTATTTTGATACATCCTGTCAAATAAGTAACCGAGTTGGTGAATGCGACGGGCCTTACTGGGCACAAGAGGTCATTTGGCCGGACGCAGAATCGGTAGTTTTCCTGTCCCTATATACAAAACTAGGTAATAGACTAATTGTTTCAAATATGGAAAGCTAAAGTAGAATCTGGAGCAGAATCGTATTCGAACATTATCAACTGAATTTGGCATCGGACAAAAACATGTAATCATTCCAAGTTCTCACTAGCAAATACGGATTTGAAGACAAAATAAATTTGGGAAGGAAACAAAACAATAGAGAATTGATTTAGAGAGATTTGAGAAGAGATTTTCAGCTTGTACAAAATCAAACTTCGGTTTATTTGCAGGAATGTTGATGAATAACATTTGTTCCTCTTTCTCTTCCTCTTGAATTTATTAACATTTTATCTCTTTTAATAAATGTTATAGCCCTATTCTTATCCCCTTATCTCCAGATTATCAAAAATGCAATGAACTGAAATAAGGATGAAATCAATTTCATAATATCCAAACTGAAATCAACCAACTCGATGGGGATGATGTGTGTATGACGAGTAGAGAGGCAATACAGAAAGTTATGGATAGATTAAACAAGTATTTGGTTCAAAGAATGCTGGAACTGAACGCGGTTATAACGAAAGTGGTGTTGTGTAAGAATGATGGCAGAGACAGTAAAAACACTTGGTTATAATGAATGGAAAACCAATTGGGACTTAAAGGAAATGAAATATTAGGACATGTAGTACGTATAACTGAATACGAAATGGGCATATCAGGTTGCTATCAAGAAAAGCTGAAAGGATATAATATGTATGGAAGGAGAAGTTCGGAGAATTAGTAAATATCAGGATGATGATTTTAAAAGTATTCATATGTCTGGAATATTATGTTGTATGGTGCGGAAGTTTGGGCGATTACAGAAAGGAATTGGAAGGAATTATAATGATGTGAATGAAGAGAATGTTAAGAGTAGGGAAATCGACGCCTAGAGAGATTGTGTTACAAGAGTTAAATGAAGTAAAATGATTTGTATATGGAGTGAAGAGTATGACAAAATTTTGAACAAACTTTAGCTAGTTAGGTGCTCCCTTTAACTCTTGTCGGGTAGATGATACCACTATTTTTAAATCATCGTAATTTATTAAATTAAATAATGGAAAATGTTGAAGAAACCTAAATTAGAACGAACGGAGTAAATAGTAAAACTAGCAGCATAACGTCTAAGTAAGAAATCTTATTTATTATATAATCCACCAGTCTTCATATGAAAATCTATATAGCGTTGTAATTATAAATTAATGATTTAAGCAGTTTTGTTTATTTCATTGGACCTTCAACATCCATGCGTTGCTTAATTAATTATCGCATCCCAACATCACATACTTATACAAAAATGCAAGCTAACCTTTACGTACATATCTGATTTGATGGTTTAAATATGAAAGTTATACCTTTGGATATAAAAGCTATCAATATATATATTTTAACCCTTTGTTTACCGCAAAGAAAATCGATATTTACCTCTCGGGTCCATTGTACCCAAGTGTAATCTAAGGTGTATTTATTTATTTTAGCATTTTAGCATATTTTAGATTATGTAAAAGTTCAAAATAATATTTACATAATGTAATAAATTGTTTTACGCATACATGTAAAGTACATTTATACCATGTTAGTTTTGTAAAATCCAAGTCTGGCTTAACTTGTCGAATTCTTTCTATAATACTCAGTATTTTCATAGTTTTCATAGTCAACTACTTTTCAAGTGAATATGGAGTAAAACAATCTCGCAGATTATATTTCAGATTATAATGTGGCGAAGAGACTGATAAAACAGACTTTCTGATCTGTTTTATCAGTCTCTTCGCCACATTTTCACCTTGTTGTTTTTTTCTCTGTCTTCTATTTCTTCTTTCTTCTATTTTACTTCTAATTCTATTCTCGAAGAGAAGATGGAATAGCAACGACTATCTCCATTTTCCATCTTAATTTACCTTTCCGCCTGCTTATTTCCATTTTCATCTTTTTAATTATCACCATTCCTCCACCTTCCTGCCCAAAATACATTCGCCAATTGTCAGCACATTCACTAATTCCTCCTCATTCTAGCCTACTTCGTCATATTCTTTCGCCCAAAAGATCAGAACATACTGCTTTTACCACTTATCGTCCTGGTCTTTCATCCGTCATTCATCGACCATTAGTAATTGAATAAATGTTGTTATCAGTGGTATATAGCGCGATGTAGTCACATTTAAAATTCTACAAACTTTTTAATATATTTCAGGAACTGTATAAGATAGGAATCTTGAATAAACTTTATTCTATAGGCCACCAAAAGCTCATTCAATTTTATTTGAAATATTTTTTCTAAAATTTCAAACTACGATATATACAGCTGTTTTTGTTTTGTAAAGCTGTTTTTGTTTTGTAAAGTTTGCGATCGATTTACTTGAGAGCGCCTATTGTACTACATGAAATATGTCGGTTCCTATGAAAGTTGAAAATATAAAACTTGAGAAATAAGTGTAAGACCCAGAGGCCTCCATTTTACGCTAATCGTACTCGATGAAAGATTGACTCAAAAGCGGTAGTGGGGAAAAATGAAGTCAAAAACGGCAACAGACCGCGCCAAAGCGGACAAATTCATAAGACCAAGGCAGTCTTTTACAAAGAATGCTCCTTTAGAAATTAGCCGAAAAGAGTGTGAAGAGGGGTCGTGGGCCGTGCCGATCCCGACAGCACAGTTGTCGTAGCGCCGTAGGCAGGTACGGGTAAAATGTGAGTTAAGAACGGCCGCAGGCCGCGGCAAAGCGAAAAGCGAAGCTGTCCACGCCGTAGTCAAATATGGGGACCGGAGGGTCCATGGGTTAGACTAATGTTGTTTAGTTTACCATAAACACTATTGTGATAATTGAATTTAATAGACGACATAAAAGGTACAGTCAAAACTAAAAGATTCAACTTTTGCTCTATAGGGAAACATAGGACTTCCAATATATGAAACATGGGGTGGCGATCACGTCCATGAATTTATTCATTAACTTTTAATAGTCTAACGCCCAAAATTTCACTTTTCTTGTGATTCTATTGTAAGGATATTTAAATATTTATATAGATGATCTTAGAGAAATAGTGATTAATTCTATTGAAATAATGAGTACACGTATGTTGTATGTAACTAGCGTAAGTTTTGCATACAGGTCTACCTGGTAGGTGGCTGAGAAAAAGAAAGTTACCGGAATGAAAAGGAAGTTAGTCGCAAACTGATGCCGAAAGTAGTTTCTTGCGTGAGTTTTTATGCTTCTGTATGTTAGAGAGAGATTATTGGAAAACTAATTTCAGTAATAACATGTTAATAAGCCGTCGTAATACAGAACAAAATTTTGTTAGATGTTAGAGACATAGTGCGTGAGATGGCAACACGGACGACTGATAATATTATAGCGAAAAAGTCATAGAGCAAACATTCATAATCGTTGTGAACTTTATTAGACATTCACCAGTTCAAACTTTTATCAGTCAACGTAAAAAGTTCAATCTATAATACGCGTATTTCTTCTCATTCATTTTTATTGTGAAAAGTGTAGTTGAAATACAGAAATGAGTCGTGAATTTATTTTATTTCAAATCTTGATTAATAATTAAAACTCGTATATAGATTTTCTTTTTACACAGATTCAGTATCATTGGCTGAATCTAAACTTATCGAACTAAATTTCTTTTCCATACAGGTCTCATTCTTTCCATGGGATTCTTGCTTTTTTTGTAACCATTTCACATATTCATTATATGACCCAGTGAGATGCAATACATATTCTAGCTATTTATATCTGTTTACCCTTTCAATTTCTTGTCGCCTAGCTCAATGTAATTTTTCAATTAATATATTCGTCCTGTTTACTTATCATCATCATTTACTTTTTCGCTAAATTTATTTCCATTACTTTCCTCTGTATCATTACTATAATTTCTTTCTTTCTGCTTGCTCTACATACTAAATCATCCGAATAGTTTATAGGCCATACATTCTCTTACCTAATTTCAGTCCGCCAGATTGTTTTTTCTTAATACGTTTTCAAAATTAGCCAAATATTTTTTAAAGAGACAGACACTTGAAAGAAAACCTTGTTTTACTCCATTGTTTACCTCAAGCTACTCATACACATTCTCTCCTAACGTCACTGTCACTCTCGTACCCTCAAATATCTTTCTCTTCCGGTTTGTCGCTGGCTTAAGGCAGTCGCTTTTTGTAGCCCCCTTGCTCCACGCAAATGTCCTATTATATTTCTTGCTTTATCTATGGCATTGACTAAAGAGAGTCACAAATTTAAGGCGACTTGTTCAATTGAGATTTTAGCGATTATAGAGCGTGATTGTTTCTGCTATTAATTAATCATGAGAATGTATTTATGCCCTTCATGTTTAGTTGACTAGCATTTTGTAATAATGTATTGCACAATGAGTAAATTGTTATAATACATGATATAAATGCGTCTGTAATTAAAACTAATAATATCTTGGAAATATCCTTTTCAACATTGCATTCCAACAACTTAACGTGAGCATCTAATGCTAACGGCATCCATTCACGAGAGGCTAGATTATTTCTCATCATCCAATTTGAATTTAGCACGAAAGTGGATAAAGGTAGGATCGCGATTCTCAATTTCAGGCATATTCAACTTAGTCAACTGCGCGTTTTACTCATGGTCCAATGTCAGTACGATCACTGAGTCTTATGCATGCGTCCTCTCCGTATACCTATTTACTCTCTTTATCATTTCCATAATTTCCTTCGCCCGGTTTGGTCTACATACAAAATCTTCCGAATAGTTTAATGACCATATATTTTCTTTCACTCCCACAACTTGTTGTTTCTTAATACAATTTCAAAATCAGCCAGATATGTACTAACCTTGATAACATTTAAAATATAATTCCCCTACTTACCTCAAGCAACTCCTTTCTCCTGAAAACTTTCTCCTAATATCACTGTCACTTTCGTACCATCATATATTTTTTGCTTTTGGTTTATCGCTGGCTTAAGGTAGTATCTGTTTGTGCCCCCCTCGCTGCATACAAATTTTCCATTATACTTTTTTGCTTTACATATCACATTTACTACATATGGTAATAATTTTCGGGGATCCATTCGCTTTAGATCTCCTATATGTCGTGTGTGTTTCATCAATCATTTAAACAAGGATGTGTTCTTATGCCCTTCATGTTTAGTTCACTAGTATTTTTTAATAATGTAATGTACAATATCTACCCATTCATTTGCTTCTATACTTCCCCATCGTCCAATTTGAGATTTGCACTTCAAATTTATTAGGGAATATTGCACTTAGTATTAACAAATTTGGCATCTTTATGTTTAGATATATAGTTTATTGAATTCTGATACTAACTTATACTAATTGTGTAGCTGCTGTACTTGTTTATATTTTACGAGAATTGTTTTAATTCTAACTTCTAAATAGCTCTTGTACTGCATCTTCATTTTATGCTTGTAGATTGAGGACATTTTGTATTTGAAAATCAATCAACAATTTATCGGGATTTATCAAAACGAATTTGAGCATATCGTCCTCGTTTCGGTCCTTTGTTTTAATGGATTGCCAATCATCCACGTCTTAATATATTTGAGAACTTCATTACTCCAATCAATGTCCTTCATATATCGACACTGTTAGCTGTAGCAACCTGTGCTCTTGATGTTCGCTTCAAGCAAGTGGCACAGAATTGCTAAAATTTCAAATTTGTCAACACAATTATTTGCAGATTTATTCGCGATGTAATGTTTACAAACGCTTGAAACTCGCTTAGGTCCAGTTCTAGCAATAAATTTTCTTCCTCACTTTTAATGTTCTTATAGTTTGGAGTTTAAAAACGTATACTGCAGCCATCAAATATTATTAGTCTCGCTTTCTTTCTAAATTGACAGCTTTTGTTTCAGTGGCTTAGTAAAATTCTGACATTTGTAATAGCATTTTTTGTTTTGGTGCGCAAATTGGATGATTTTAATAAAATGTAACACTGTGCTGTTATAGTAAGAGAGAAATAAAATAAATGCGGAACAATCTATACAAAATAACATTTACATATGTTATTCGCATGTGTTAAATGGGATGCCATTACATATTCTGCGAATCAATTACATATTGTTTTATAAATGTAAACAATTTAATAATGCATTTCAAATGACATGTGATAGGTATGAATGATATAGGTAGGGAGTTCCGTTATACATATCTGGAGTATTTGTGCGAGTGAGATAGCTAGTAGGACTTACGAACATCGTATCGTAAAGAATTGAATATTGTGTTAACGTGTGGTGTATTATATTATGGATTATATGTCCTCTTTACGTGACCTCTTTATGCATGGTGGTTTCCGCGTATCCAATTCTGCTAAAATTTAATAACTATTTTATTTCTGAAACTCGCGCGGGTGCACTCTTTCCTATCAGACCGTTTGACGGGCTAGAACACGATGTGTTATAACTTTACACGCATCTTGTTGCAGGCCGCTAGCGACAAAGATTGCTATGACCTTTAAATAACATTCTTACGCGTTTATTGTTCAGTTTTGGTAAGCATTATTATATAGCTTACATAGTATTAATTGCATTGCATGTGTTTTGATTAACTTGTACCGTTGTAGTGTATGATATACAGAATGCATGTATTGCATTTGTTAATTAGCTTGTTCCGTTGAGCCGTATGATAATACTTATTCATGCTTTTGAAGTGCCGTTTCGTCCTGCCTACCCTATTCCTATATACTAAAGTATACGCTTTTAACTATGCGTCGCGGAGTTAGTCGTAGTCACCGGACAACCGTAGCATCAGCGCAACTAGCGGTGTTACGACTCATTAGTGGTGTATACTTCTAACTGGTTTGCAGCGGAGTTGAAGGTAGATGCTTGACAACAGTAGCAGCAACGCAACTACTTGAGCTACGCGTCTACCGTATTCCGAGTATTAGTCCTAATAGAGTGTATACTATTGGTAGAAGCTAGAGGCAGTCACTTAAGTAATACTAGTGCAATCACTGTGTTACGATTTCTCCGCACCTGGCAGAGTGAATATTTATAATGAGCGCGCCGTCATGTTAGTAGCGTTCACTCGGCAAGGGCAACACCAGCGCAGCGAGCTGTGCTACCTGCATCTAGAATGGGTGCGTTTAAATAATTCGTGGGGTTGTAAATAATCATTAGACAACAGCAACAGCAACGCGACCAGTTATTTTGCGCGTTCACTCAGCAAGGGCAATAGCAGCGCAACTAGCTGTGTTACGCGTCTTTTTGAAATAATGAATTACCTGCCGTCCTGACCAATCATCCGCCGTACCTAAATAGACTCCGGTGCTACGAACGAATTGCGTGTGAATTATTGCTACCTGTTTTCCATATCATTAGCTTATCACTGCATTGAACATTAGTTTTAACCGCACTGCTAGGATTTCGTTAAGCTCCGTTTTTGTTTTAGTATTAATATTACATTACCGATTTGCTATGCGCCGTTTTTGTTTTGCTATCCTTTCTTGTATGACTGCTTCAATGCCGCATATTTCGTTTAACATTTGGTTTTTTTATTATTAACATTTGATTGATTATACTTTACTATCTCTGACTGTACATTTTGTGTATAAAATAGCAATACTGTTATAAATTTAGATGCTGTTTCACTTATTAGTATTAAGTTCAGTTACAGATACCCTATAGTAAGAACGAGAACCTCTGGTCAACTTAGAAGCCTCAAAAGGTACCTAAGCCCTCAGTAGTAAGTGAGGACCGACTAACAACAACATCAGTTCGGACTACGGTCTACTATAAACTGACCTGGCATACGAAGCAGCTTCTATAAGACAGATATAGTATATTATTTAGTTGTGCCATTATTACAGACGCTAAGGCCCCCATAGAAGCGTGAGTTTCGAGAGTGGGAGTTACGTTTAGCGTATATAACTATAATGGATAGTACGCTGCAAAAGTATAATTTATATTAAGCTTCCATCAAATATATTAACTTCGTCAGGCTACTAGTTAATATATTTGAAGAAAGCTTGCTATAAATAATGCTTTTATAAAAAACATCCAATTTCCGCACCGAAACAAAAAATAATATACATAATGAAAATGGATGAAAACCAAAAAATAATTGGTAATAGCTGCTATAATTACTATGTTTGCTCCTTCATGTAGAACTATGCGAAAAGTACGATTGTATATATTGAAAAATGGCTAAAATTTAAACCATTTCGTTTGGGAAAAAACTGCAGCCCCTTTTCTTCTTAGCTGGCACTAATCAGAATTTAGCCTGGATGAAACTCTAATTAATTGCGATGCAGTCAAATAGTACCTTTGTTTGGCAACGAATAATGTTTCATTTTCATATTTTCTAGGCATTCGAAAAATTATACGCAAATTTTGCCATGATCGCATCGATATCAACACTCTATAAAAGATAAAAATACACTAGGTTACTCTAGAAATCGGTTATTGTGTTGATTTTTACGATTACTGCGCAAAATTCAGCACGTGTTCTAAACATGTGTTCGAAATCTGGAGGGACATGAGTAACTATGACTCTCTAAAGATTTTCGCACTGTGGGTTTGGCACAAATGAGTTGCCATTAGATCTATGAGGGTTTTATGTTATGGGAACGAAGATACCAAGACCAGATCGGAATAGTGTCGGAATAAATTCCAGTTTAAGCGAGCACAATGCGAAGCGATTTAGGCGATCAGTCGAAAAAATTATTATGCTACATTTTAGCACTAAGCTTCTCGGTTCAAAGCCTAGTAAGCACATATGCGTCGTACTGGTGCTTTAATTTTACTACAATAACCGAACCTTATGACGGCGTCCTCTACGAATACCTATTTACTCTCTCTATCATTTCTATAATTTTTTAGCCCTGCTCACTCTTCATATAAAATCATTCGATTAACTTAAGGACTAGCTTAACTTATCTTACATAATTACACTCTCTCATTTTAGCCATTCCTTAACACTATTCCAAAGTCAGCGAGATATATATTAAAAAAGCAGACAATTAAACGATAACCATATCCATACCCAAAACTAATCAAACACATTCTCTCCTACTCTCGCTGTCACTTACGTACCTTCATACATCTCTTTTTATACTCCTTATTATTCTCTTAGGTACACCAATCTTATATCTTCTCCCACAATTTTACCCTTATTATTTCAATACATGTAAATTTTTTAAGTCTACAAACAACATATACAACCCTCTGTCTTCATTATATTTAATATATTGTCCATAGTGTCTTAACTACTTTAATTGATCTAAACAGAAATTTTTCTTTAAATAAAAAGCATTTAAAGGAACAAATGTAACTTAAATTCCGCCCTAACCTTACTTCTTTTGTCAAACGTTCAATCTCCAAACTAATAGTCGATCGTAAATATTTTCGTAAACGAGTACGGAATGGCTCTGCAGTATGCGCGGCAGGATACTTTTGAACAAATTGTGAATAAGTTTACATCCATCCCGACATTAGGTTAGTTGCTTTTGAGAACTTTTCTCATGCATCCAGCAAGAGCGAGAACGCAACGCCGTTATTCTAGAAGTATTTTTAGGTAGTTAGCGTTTTAGCTGGGGCATGGGATGTTCGAGGAAGTTTGGGTAGTAAGTTGGAATGAGAAGTGTTTGAAAACTTCTACCACCACTAAACGACCAATTTGACTTAGATTATCTCGAAAGCGTTTACCTAAAGAGAGGACGCCCAAAGAAGCGATGTTAACGTTAGTCGACGGAATCAGGCATAGAAATGATCGGTTTAAAGAGAGGAAAGTTAAACAAGAATATTGATTTTATTATTCTCAATTTTCATAAAACCGTATTGTTTGCTATGTATTTTCGATTGAAAATGTTTTAAATCTTCTAATAAATCACTAGTAATTCATATTTCTAGATACTTTGTGAGTGCTCAAATTTCATTATATTAGAGAAAGGGGGCAAGACAATTTGTTAAAACTATTAAGATAAGAGCAAATTTCTTTCCAATTGAGAGAGAATGGTGGTAAAAAGTGGAGTAGGGTAGGAAAAGGAAAAAATGGGAAAGATGTGGGAAAAAGCATAAAAGACAAAAAGAATAAAAGTGATGGAAATAAGAAGGACTGGAATAATTTTGATAAAGATTGGAGTAAGGAGAACAAAGGTAAGATAGATGTTAAGAAGAATTGAAGATGGGGAATTGGAATGGAAAGGGTGTTCTGAAGCAGAGAATAAACTACCAGAAATGAGAAGAAGATGTGAGGAAAGGATGGAGGCAGCAGATAAAAAAAAGGATTAGAAGTTTGAAGTGTGAACGATTAACAATGGTAGAGAAGAATTAATGGTAACTATAAAAGAGTGTGATAACAAATGCGGAGCGGATATTTGGCAGTAGAAAAAGGAAAGAGACGGGGAGTGCTCGATAAATGGAAATGTTACGGACGAGAGTGAGCAGGATATAAAAATGGTAGTATAAGAGGAAATAAAGGGAATGTGTTACAACGTGTTGGCTGTAATGCAATTCTAAGTGAAGTTTGATGATGTCGGATAAGATAGAACAAAGATGAAGAATTATAAGGTGGGTTACAATAATTGATGGAGAATATAGGTTATTTAAAACTGTAATGATAAAAAGGATTGAAAGATATTTGAGTGAGAACTGGGTGTTGCTAAAATTGGCATGTGGATTTAGAAAGGGAAGATGCGCAACTGAAAATTTGGTCAAATAGTCTAATGAATCAAAAATTCTGTACAAAAATGTCCCATTTACAAGGAGAGCTGCTATACAGCCCACCTTTGTCTACTGGTACAATTTCTGTATATTATTTGTTTTACTACTATATTTCGCTTTGTCTACCATCTCCTGAAGGTACTCATTTTTCGTGAACCCTTGCTTCATACACATTTCTTATCTCTATTTAGCTTCATTTGCCATTTGCTGAAGACTGTCTGTGCTACAAGCACCCTTGCTCCATACAAATTTCCTGTGCATATTTGGCTTCTGATGCAATGTTGCCTTAAAGTGGGCTGTAATAGTCCATACATACTTTCTATATCTATCGTACCATACTATATCTACCATATTATCATACCTCCTATACGTAAGAGAAATGAATAATGGGACGAACGTAAAAGCAAATGTGGGGAAGTGCAAAATTGAAAGATTGGTTGAAGTAAGGAACGGAGTAAAACATGGTAGTCAAATGAGTGGGCCTTTGTTTAATATTTACATGTTAGATTTGTAAAATGTGTTGAGAAACTGACAATGTGAAGAAAGTGACGATGTGGACAATGTGAAGAGGAGATGCTTGGAAACAGAAAGTGTGGTAACTGGAATATGCTAATGATTTGTGTGTATGGTGAAAATGAGAGAAGCAATAAAGGAATTGATTGAAAGTGTAAATAAGTATTTGAAGAAAAAATATGTTGACAACTGGTTATGGAATAAAATGAACATGATGCTGTGTAAGAACGCAGGTGGGGTTTTTAGAAACTTTGTTTAATTTGGTAATCCCAAACTTAATGAAATCTATAATGTTATTAATATCACCATCCCAATGCAGTACATGTCTCTCTCAAGTTTCATAGGACAAACTTCTAGTCCATTGCGGATCATTCAAAGAGATTTTCTACATCGTTTCAATATACTGCTTCTATATACTTTAAAAGAGGACTTTCGCACATATACGCGAATAGAGAGCAAAATATGTATACATACTTTTACGCAGAAACATTCATAGGGCCTTGCATAGAGAGGCAAGCGAGGAAATCTTTTCATAAACCTGACTGTTGACGATGATGATCATTAAATGAAATCTAAGGGATTTAACAGCGAAACGAATGAGGAACGCTTTCCATAACCTAATTATATAATTCATTATAATGATCCACGTTAGTTTAAAGTGAACTCTATGAAATTCTATACTCTAAGTATAGCAAAATACCATTTCTACAACACCAGTAAATTATATTATAAAATATTAAAAATATGAAATAAATTCAGAATAATTTTCCTAATATAAATTAGTAGTGCTATTATATAAAATATTTCTTCTCCAAAGTTGCATTTTAAAACTCACTCATGGTAATCGCTTGCATATATCAAAACATTTCCACTGGTGAATCCTGCATATATTTTTATTAATTCAAAAGTAAACAGCAAACATGTCAACCTTTTTAAAGTCTTTATATTATTTGTATTTAGAGTATCCATTATTTTATTTGTTTATGTTTTAAATCTGGTTTCAAAGCGGAGCAGCATTAATGATTTAATAAGACACGTCTCTTGATCTTCAAAGTATAAACAAATAAGGAAATACAAAGAAATTCGTGGACATTATCGCCACCCCATCTGTCATAACTTGAAGTCCTACGTTTTGTCATACCTTGCATAAAACAAAAGTTGAACCTTTTAGTTCTGGCTGTCACCTTTTAAGTCGTCTATTAAATTCAATTACCGCAATAGTGTTTAGGGCAAATTAAACAACAGTAGTCTAATTCATTAATCCCCGCCTACCCATGAATACCCCAGTCCCAATACTTGCGCTTTGCTGTCCGCTTTACCGCGACCTACGGCCGCTCTTGACTCACATTTTCCCCGTATTTGTCTACGGCACGGTATTTGCATGGAACTTTGCATATATCAGCTGTTATGTAGGCCTTACATATAAGATTGTGGAATGTCGGTTGCCATGGCGACAAGTTGCTAAATTTTAAGTTATTAAGATTTAAGTTATTAGGAATAGATTTTAAGGCTACCAAAATGTAAAACAATATACAGGATGTCGCAAATTTTTTTTTTATTTTCATTGCTCAAAATCTGTTAAGTATATTCAGCTGCTGATACTGGGAAAATTGAGGTCTCTCAGGCTTACATACTTTCACCGGCATTAATTTTTTCAACTTTCATAGGAATCGAGATATTTGGGGTAGTACACTTTCCTTTCAAGGTCAATTTACTCCGGTGCTAAGATGTGTGAGTTTTTAAACTCGCTTAATACCTAAAATATTAAAGGATAATTCGATACAAGAAATTCAATGAAAATCCTTCGTTAAGTTTTTGAGAAACTAGACCGCAAAATTTGCAAAACCAGGAACACCTTATATATATATATATATGTTAAATTGTGATTTTAGAAAAAATATACTTTTCACCAAAAAATCGATCTTTCTCTTAATTTTTTTCTTTCTCTTAATTCAAAAAAATTTTTTTAGAACAACTTTTTATATGAAAAGTTGTTCCATATAACCTTCTCTTTGAAACGCGTATAAACGGATTGCAGTAATTTCAATACAAAAGATGTACTATGGTGAAATAAGAAATTTCTCAAAACATGAATCCAATATCTTTCCTATTACATATGAATACCTGTTACATATTGTAATACCTATTACCTATAACATCCAATACCTATTACATATGAAAGATATCGGACTCATATACCATATAGGTATTACATACCTGTATTACTTATCCTTACCCTTATGGCATATGAAGGATAATTAAGTGTCAATCAATAAAACGTCAACCGTAGCGGATTAACGGCGATTAGCAAATAATAACCCAAAATAATAATTCAATTAATGAATACAAGCTGTACATGTAAAACGTGAGATGATATGATAATAAAACTACAATTATGAGGAAAGCATGTAAAAGTGATACAACGGGGGGAGGGGGTCTATATTAACAATTCTGATAGCCAGAATCTTAGAAAACCACTGTAATTAACTTAACACCCGGGTCATACAAAGGTAGTAAGATACCTAACTAACCTAAATACATGCAATAGAACAGTATAAAATATATGAAAACGCTCACCAGACGCTTACTCAAATCAGCGTTGTGGCTCTGTCGCGCAGCTTTCTACCGTTGATTCACCGGCTGTAACTGTGTGCTGCTCATGTTGCTTGCTGAAGCTTCGAGTATGAAAATTGAACTAAAACTACTCTATACTACACGGCGGTGTTTACAGGCGTGAGCCCCTACAACTTCGTTCTGTGTTATGGATCTCTGTGTAGTCACTCGCGCATAAATTATTACGTTTAGTTACAGTAATATGTGAAGCAATAGCAGTTTCCACATAAAAACGAGCCAATACGTTTATATCAATCCCCTACTCTTATCTATTAACTATAGATGACATTAAATTTAAAATGCGAATAAGGTGAAACAAAGTAACACTTTAGCTAAAAAAAACTAGAGTTAGGTACTCTTTAAATGAAGTTTTATATAAGTTTAATACGAATTTTTATAGATCAGGTGTATTTGCAAAAGTTAAGTGTTATGTTATACCGTACTAATTGCAAATATATATATACAATGGTTTTTTACAGAAGAATCCTTTTAAATTTTTAAATAATGTATTTATAACATATACAACGATCGCCCCTTCCCCTTTTACAAAATTATCTATCTTACTTCCCTCAGCCAATACCCCCTCTAACCTAAATTCCATTTCCTCCTCCCCGAAAACTTCGATCTTTCTTTCATCTTCATTAATG
>WYDF02110411.1:0-10403 GCA_009867245.2 Adranes taylori
CAGCATAAATTGTTAATAATTTTTCAGCTTTGAAAACAGGTCTGCAACTTGTTTGACTGTTTATATTAAAAATTGTATGTATTGCTCTCTTCTGTATAATAAAAACTTTATCAGTTTGTAATTTACAAGCTCCCCCCCCCCCTAGAACATTATTCCGTATGTTAGAGCACTATAAATATTTCCAAAATACCAATATTTCAAAATATCAGTACTACAGTAAGATGAGAGAGCCTTCATGGAGTAACAAATTTTTCCTAGTTTACCACACAAAAAGTCCATATGCGGAAACCATTTTACATTTGTATCTAAGTACACATGATCGTTGGGCATATGATGAGTATGCGAGAATCGACGATAATGACTGCGATGCATATTGCTGTGACTATTGTATTCACAATATCTAGGTGAACAAAGTGCCTAAACATTTTACCGTATAATGTCAACTTGTTTTGCGTTTAAATTCAGATTTTTTGTATTTTGTCGTTTTTTGATATTTTTTTAGCTGTTTTATTACCGAGGGATTAAAAGTTTATTTTTCTAAATGTCATTTGTATAGAAAAATAAATTAATTTTGGCTATCGTTAGTTGGTTGTTTTATTACGAAAAAACTCTTAAAATGCATCTAGAACAGGGATCATTTTGCCGTACTTTAGAGATCATTTTGCCCAACTTATCAGGGTCAAACGATCCTTTTGCAAACATCTACCTGCCCTCAAAACATTGCTTACCTATTATATCCAAAAATTGGTAAGGCAGTCTATCGACATTCAAAAAGTATATATATATTTGAACTTCTTCTCTTGTATACTTTGCCTGTAACAGGCATTTCTAGTTAGAGGGATAATTTTGGGCCACCCCCTACATGCACTTGAGATAACAATGGGAAATTGTAAAATCAAGCATGCTTGACAAGCTTGCTATTACGTCTGTAGCTAGCGACCTTAAACTATTATCATCATCTAAATTGGTGGGAGCAATAAAGCCCAGAAAATAATCAAATTTCTAAGTTGCTCGAAAAATAATATCGCCAGCTACTTAGTCATTGACTTTATGTTTATTTGCATCAAATGGTTACTACATCGTATTTCGACATATCTTTTTTGCAATCTCTAATAAATCTAATTTGAGATAATACCTTCCAATCCATTTTATGAAAAAATTTGTAGAATCATAATTAATTTCCATCTCACATAAATAAAGTCAACATTCATTTTAGCCGATTCGATAAATCCAATTATAAGATATAAGAACTTGATTCGAAATAAATAAAAATTCTTTTAGTTATTTACTAGTAGTCGAGATATGTACTTGCATATCATCATCAATAAATACATTTGCGTTACAAAATCTTCACGCTACATATTTCATCTGAAAACAACCACCTTTGCTTTTAAAGAAACGCTCCAATTAATGATAAATTGCGCTTGAGCAAAGCGCAAGACATACGTCATTATTTATAAACGCTATTGCAAGTAGAAAACCGAATGTAAATGCAATGTTACCTATAATTCTTCTACGAGGGTTGTCTCTAAATATTCAAATAAAAAATGTATTGTATAATTAGGATAATATAAGGATTTCCTTGCTTGACAAGCTTAAAATAAACCGTAGAGGATTTATCATAAGTTGTTTGGCAGACTTTCGTGGGCGGTTGTCGAGCAATCAATAAAGCATTATGTCGCTGGCTGCTGCTGTCGCCGATTGTTGCCGCTGGCTGCTTTACGAACGTAAAGCAGGAACTGACTAATTCAATTTTTGTTTGTTTTTGCGTTGGAAGTGGAGAAACCTTCAAACGGCAAAAATGCCCGATGCATTCAGCAGTATGGGATTTGACCCACTAAAACTTCACATCCCGTTAGGAATTTGATTTTCAAAAGGATATTGGAAAGTACTTGGGAGGCTTTAGGATTTGTCATCCTCTTCAGCCTTGGACTTGGATTTGAGAAGTTGTTAGTACAGTATTGGACACATTATTTACAGGCAGGATGTGCTACAGTATTCACTTTACAATTAAGGGAAACCTGCAAAACCTTGATCGTAGCACGGTTGGATTTTTCAGCGTTGGTTTTCGTTGCTAGGATGGATTTTTGTTGGTAAATGGGTTTTTTGTCTTTTTTTTGCTTTTTTTTTTTCTTTTTTGTTGTTTTATTGTTTGTTCTCTTTTTCATTATTTTGCATAATCTTTTGCTACGAGGTTTTCTTCGGGATAGTGGGATAGATTCTAGAATTTCCTGAAGATCCTCGGGGGTGGTATTCTACATAGTGCTTACGATTCGTCCCGATGGATGAGGAAATTTGTTCGTTGGTCGTCTAGAGCAGTAGTTTTTTGTGTCCCACTGGGAGCGAATAGATTGGTGGGCGATTATATTGTTTTCAGCGTTACGCTTTTGCGGATATTTGGACTGAAGATGCTATAGAAGATTCTAGATTGTTAGCGCTGAGCAGTGCTCATATAAGGTATTGCTGGGAAAACGATAGTGGAGTCACTCAATTTTCCGTATGTTTCTATGTTCACTAGGTACCTGTGAACCTGTGGATTTGCCTGTTGGTTGCAGTATAATTTAGAATTGATCTGTAATCAATAATTGGTCTAATGTATGTGTTATAGCTATATTGGGCTCTTTTATGGTCACAGTCTCAGAATCGCCCTCTTAAGGCTCGCTTTTTAACTTTAGAGCGTTTGTTTAGATCGGAGCTCCAGTTGACCGTTTCATTGCACATAAATCCGAGACAGGGGATTGATTCTCCTTAGAGCTGGAGGCGAATATCTCTTTTCTTTTCACAGTTTTTTGAATGTTTTGGGCATGAAATAAGGATAACTTGACTTTTGCTGGGGTTGGATAGGACGCGCCATTTTTGCGCGCACACTGAAAAGGGTTTAGCGAATTTTGAACTCGTCTTCTGATAGCTTGGCTTCAGCTGTTTTAAGCCGAACAGGCCGTGCCGTCTGCATATAAGGCAGTGTGACAATTTGAGTGCCTAGGAATTGGAATGTCATTACAGTGCGTTATACTGGTGCTAAGACGGATCCCTGTGGAACTTCTTTTGGAGGGCGGATAGTTCTAGAACAAGCGTCTCCTATTTTTTTTTGAGTGATGCAATTAGATATGAATGACTGGACTAGTTTTATACAGTTTGGATGATTCTGTAGTTTGTGAATCAGTCCAGCATGTAAGACTGAGTTGAAAGCCTGGGTGATGTTCAGAAATACCGCTAAGGAGCAATGGGTGCTGTTCAAAGCACGAGTGATATCTGTTTGAAATTTGAAGAGTGCATCGTGTATAGAGCGAGAAGCTCTAAACACGTATTTTATTAGTATCAAGAACATTTTCAGAGTAGTCACCATCCTTTCGAAAATTTTACCTATCACATTAAGGAGAGTGATTGGATGATATGACGAAACATTTCTTAGGTTTTTTGTGGGTTAAGAATCATGACTGTTAAGCGAGTTTTCCACTACACTAGGAAGTATCATAATACGAGACATTGGTTAAAAATGTCTCGACGTAGTTGAATTGTTTTAGCAGGAATATTTCTCGGGATGTGTCAGTTCAGATTATCGATCGGGCAGCAATTTTTTCCAGTATTAAGTGCAGCGGATATTTCTTCAGGATTGGTTGGGAAAATAGTGTCATTGTTATTAAGTAATTTTGAGATTGATGCGCTTATTTAGATTTTGACGTAGGAATTTGTGTTTATTAGGAATTCGTTACCAAAGTTAGCGTTGTTTGGAATTTGGTAAGCCGACTCTAAATAATCGGCAAAGTAGTTTGGTTTTTCTAGTGGATTATTTACTATTTGCCCTTATGAATTTGTTAGATATAATTTGAAAGTTTATTTTTTCCCTGTAAGGTGGTCAAACTGGTAGCAGAATTTTTTACCGTAGCTGTAATCGAGTTTTGAGGTGTCTTCGGTCCAACACTTCTCTTTGAATGCAGTTACATTGCAACGTATTAGAGTGTTTAGTTGGTTCCACTCAGTTTTAATGGCTGAGTCTCTGTGTGCTGCAAACAGGCGAAAACTTTTTTCCCCAATCATACTTATGATATCGGGAGGGAGCAGTAGTCAATCTATTGGTACGCTTTTAACAGGAATGCTGTTTGCTGCAGGTTGCTGTTTGCTGCTGACAGATTAGTTACAGTGGTACTTATCTCACTGGGAGTGAATATTGATAGTGGAGTTAGTTGTTATATTCATTGTTGAAAATGTTGCCAGTTTGCTTTCTGGAAATTTAGGATAACAATTTGGGTGGTGGGAGGTTATAGGGCATTGTCAAGATTTGTTTTGACTAATAGCGAAGAGTGGTTGTAAGTGCTGTATGTGCCGGTGTAGCACTTAGAATGAATCAATTTGGTGGATTACGTTTTCTGTGATATGGGTCAATTATAGAAATATCTTGGCCAATCAATGTTGGTTCAGTGTTTCGGATTCTTTGGATTCGAAATTGGGTGATAAAATTCATCACAGCTTCGCCATTATGATTTGTGATTCTCCAGATTCTACATGGAGCTGATTGAAATCGCCCATTAGTATGGCTTTTGGGAGCCTTGAGACGTATTCTAATAATAATTAAGGTATATCCTCAGATGTGGGATGATAATAAGAAATGATTGTGACTGTTGAATTGGTGGAATGGACATTGGCCGCTAGACATTCAAGAGCTTCGAATTGGTGATGGAGGGGAAATGGAGTGCTGGTGTAATGATTGCTGATGGTAAGAGCAGTGCCTCTGACGGTTCAGCATAAGCTGTTTCTTTGAAATACGCGATATTTCTAGATATTAATATCGGATGCGACAAAGATCTCTGTTATAGAGATGAAAGTAAATAAACTCAAATTTATCAAACATCACAATACAACTATCGAACATAATATAAGAAAAATAAAACTAATATATCTTTACCTCTTTGGGGGTGAAGTGAGAATATTTAATGGAATTTCCCAAAAATCGAGATCAAATTTAGATGACACACATACACATACAGAACCATCTTTTCAGCTCCATATGCGATTATTAAGTTATTACAATTTTCCCGTCTTTCTCTGTGGTTGCGAAAGCTGGATATTTAACCACGAGATGGACATTTAACCAATCATTTCTGGACATTTAACCACGAGATAAAAAATCGTGGAGACGTCTTGAAAATGTACCTCTACCTAAGGACCTCCACCATATATGTCAGGATAATACTATCAAAAACCCGGAATATATGTCACGTTTATTTTTGAGGATGCTTCAGCTCACGTGACTGATAAAGCAGAATCTTTTTGATACAAAACGTACCGATTCTCTCTTGGCCTGAGGTAGCGACTCGTACAGTAACTAGAAAAATGTGCATTCACTTTAATATACACTTTAATTTACCTCTACTAAATGAAGTTATAAGCCGTACTTTCCTATCACTGTTTAGAATAAAACACAAGACCCTGTAACTGCTAACGTGGTCCGTACCCTTTCAGATTTAATCATAAATTTACTTGGGCAGTTGACGGTATCGCACAGCTGAAATTGTTCACAAATTTGCATTGTCTTCCATGAATCGATTGCATTGTCTTCCATTGTCTTCCGTGTATCAAAAATTAATAATTCACCAAAATTAATAAACAAACTAATAAAATAAAATAAGATTCGTGATCAATTTCTACATGCGGATAGGCTAATAAAAATGACGTTCACGACTCATCAAATTAGTTCTGAAATTATTTATAAAATTATTCTACTTACAATTTCTGAAAATTCTACCACCGGAACCATAATTTATAATTACACACAGTTACCTTATTAAATCATTTCGATTTATTTTAATTTACCTCGATAAATAAACTTATTCAAAGAATTCAAACTCAAAAGAACTACTAAATTATTACCGAATACTGAACACTATTTCTTCCCATACCTAATATATCAATTTCTTCTTGATTTAATTTTCAGAACTCTAAGTGTCAGGGGTTCACTTTGCACTTTAAAATTACCGACTATCTATTCTAGTGAGCTCTGCATGACTTCTATTTATTTCTTTGGATAGCTAATTACGATCAATTTCTCTAACTACTTTTTCCGCTTTTACTATAGTTTAATGCATTCTCACCTATGTATCCTTCCTACTAATTTACTAATTACTTTCGGCCATAATGGATTCATGTCAAATCAGCTCGGCGTTTTTCACTCATACTTGTACCGAGTTACACGGTAAAATTTCACCAACTATTTATTGATTACTAGTTATATCTATTCTCACTGATAACAGTATATCAGGATGCTGTGCGATTTACCAATTTTCACCCTCAACGATGATGCCATCTACTACGTATAATTTGTATAATGTACGTCATCTGTTTTTTTTTCGATGGTAGAAATAACGCTGCTCTCCGTTTATCATGGTGACATTCTAACTTAAGTAAGATGTTTTAAATGTTTGTAAATTATACCAAAATTGGTGCGAGCCAAAATAGCTAATTAAATCGCCAATCACCGCTGAGAGGCGGCGTTATAACAAGAAACGCAAATAATAAACGATGATATCACTATAAATAATATATACTCGACTTAACTGAATATATTTATAACGTCCATTGTATATAGAGACAATATTTCAGATATCTATAATGCTTGGCACTAGCAAACGGCAGCTACATCCGGCCGGTAAGTAAGTTTGCTGTTTTCTTGGGTATTGCAAAACACCGTCCTGATGTTTGTTGTTGCAGAACAGTAGCTGGTATTCGCTCCTCCATCTGTAGCATTTACAAGCAATCGAGACCATCAGAATGTATATTCGCAAGAATAATATACCTATGTATATATATAGCATCCATATTTTTCTTAAAATGGAAAAATTTATGAATATTATTTCACAATTATGTATATTATGAATATTATTAACCCTTTAGAAAGTTATATTCAAATTAGACAATAGCTAATAAATTAATCATTAGTTTTGACATGCTTCTTATTGAATTGTAGCCAGTTAAATTTTTTTTTTATTTATAGTGCCTAAATGATTACAATAAATTTCTCATGGTTTTAAAATACAGTAGATGCACGGTAATCGAGGATGTCTTATACGGCGCCCCCTGTAATCGACATACCAAATTGTAAAACATACCTTTTACAGCCAAGCTTCATCTACGTATAAATGTTATCGCCTTATTGTACATAGCCTCCAACAGAATCGGCAAATGATATAAAACAAGCGATAAACAATCTTTAGCAAATTAATACATCTAAAAAACAATCAAATCAATAAATAAATCGATAATTAAATCAATGGAGAATTGATATTTAAGTAAAATAATGTAAGCGACGGAAAGATTTGCGATGTATAATCATATAAATTTTTACAAGCAGGCATTGAATTTTGTATATAGAGAGACATCGACCGCAGTCGCTATCCAAACAGCGTTCACAGAGGGAGGAGAGAGAGATAGAGTGAATGCAGCAAATCAAGCAGCGTTTGCACCACCTTGCACGCAGAGGGAAGAGAGAGAGAGATAGAGCCATGTCGCAAATCACATATCGCCTGTATTCTCGTGCGTATAGAGAGAGAAGTTGGTGAGAAAGAAATGGAAAACATACATTTCGAAGCGCTCCCATTTTGATGGCCTTTTCTGCTGCTGTTTTGCTTTAGGCAGATGTTTTTCTCGTTTTTGTGTGTTTGTATCGAATCTAGAACGTGAGCAAAAAATGGTACATGTTCTGAGAGAGGGATATGCTTGTTCTATTTTAGGGCTCATTGGTCTTTTAGGACTTATTTTTTTACTGTATATTTGAGGATTTTATTTTGACGATATCCAATTTCAAGTAATCAATTTAATGATTTTCTTGACTTCTACGTTCATTGCCCCGGACGGGATGTAAGATTGTACGATGTCCGATTTAGAATAAACAACTGTAATGAGTTTATTGAACTTTGCGTTACCTCGTATGGGCAGGAATTCGATCCTATCGTATTTTCTACAAACAACTCTTAATGAGTTCGATGAATTGCGCGTTACCTTCATATAAAACATATTTTTGTCGCTCAACGTCAGAGGCACAAAAACCCAAAATAGAATAAAGCCAAAACAATAAAACCTGAGAATAGGAAAAGTTATGGTAAGTAATAAAATTGTGAATACTCGTAATACAGCAACAATTCCCTTTGGAACGGGACCCCAATACTTCCAGTGGTGTCCAAACCGACGCAAAAATAATCCAATCAAAACCGCCAGTATTATCATTAACGTTTCAACAACCACACATCGATTCAATGTTCCAACTAAAACACCAACAACCACTCGAGGTAATGCCCAATCGCCGGACAATCATCCAATGGGGCGAGCATAACATCCACAACAACAGAGGAGCTCAGCCACAAGCCACAAGTATACACGCTTTCTATATTTTTCGCTATTTTATTATTTTATCACCGTACTTTCGTATTGCTTGATATGCACCGGTATTAAGTATTATTATGTTTTTGTACTGTTTGATATAAAACCGCTTGGTTAAACTGTTTTTATGATAATTTCGCTATTATTAATTTAACCGCCATTATTATGTCATTAATTTAAATTAACGTTTATATTATTCACAGCACGTTTATTCAATAATTGGTTTTAACATTTAATGAAGTAAGAAAGAAAAAATACCTTTTTTTGTATAAATTTTCCTTGTAAAACTGAGTTCCAATTATCCATTGAAGTGAATATTTACTTTGCCACTTCTGAAGACATATGAGGTTTCATATCAGAATGAAGAACGTTAAACAGCCACATAAGTGATCCTTAAAATCATGTCAAGCTGACTTCCAATTATCTGGACATATTTTCTTATTAAAATTTAATGAGAAATATGTTCTTCCTCTAAAAATAATAAATTTATATGTGTCTCGTTTATTGCGGGTAAAACAAATGGGACTGACTGCATGATATGTATTTTCCACTTTTTCGAGATCGTAAACAGTGAACGAAATATTATTTAATAATTCAAATTTAGCAATATCTTTAAGACATTGGGAATCCAATAGCTTCTAAATTTAGTACTGAGAAATGTATCAAATCCGGGCTTCCTGGCCCAACCCATTCGAAATTTCCGTGTAGCAAATTTGATCCCACTCCAGCGCTGGTATAATGTTTCAAGAAAGAGAAAGTTTTCTTAAGATTGAGTGGCACATAAAATATGAAAATCCCTTCTTTTTATTGATGAACTCTGGTATTATATTCCTTGAATTGGATAGTTTGATGCAACAACGATTTGTCTTCTAAATTTCAGGACATTTTCCTTTTGTTATCATTCACACAAAGAAAAAAATCTATGTAAATCAATATGTACCGTGATTTGTAACAACGTAAGTCCACGAGAACTCGACCCGACCAAACTAATGCTACTTATTTGTCAGTTACGGATATACGGATTTTATTGAACCCCCTCCTTCACCCCAAATTGGCCGTTTAGTGACAGCGGTCAAACTGTAGAGAATAATAAGGTATGGGACTTAGTTCGTTGCATCCGGTTAGTTTCTTGTTGGCTGATGCTTGGACAGAATAAAAAAAAAGAATCGAATGGAATATAGAGAAAAACCGAAAGAATAATTTGCAAGGAACATGCGATTTATGGAGTGACCGCTATCAAAGAAGGGAAACAATCAGATTAGCATTTAGATATTTCGTCTTGCTAAGGGATATTTCCAAAGGTGAATATACTTTTTCCGACTTAAATACAATGAATAATACAAATAAGTATATTTTACAGGATATCAAATGCATCCACCAAAAGTTTAAAAGACTTTTACTAGTGGCACTTTCTATGTGAATTTGAATTGTCCGGGTAAAAAATTAACTGTTAAACTTGATGAAATTATAAATATCTTAAATCAATGGTTCCCAAACTTTGCGCGCTAATGCTCCTCTTATAAAAAATCTTACATCTGCCGCCCCACCCCCCACTTTCAAAAAAATTATCACTGGAGAGCAACATGACTGACCGCTTGAGAATTATTATTGTTAAAATATTACGTACAGTAGCAAGCAGAAAAATCAGTGTTAATATAAAATATCATTATTTGGTAATTATGTTTGAGCGATTATTCTTAAAATCATAATTTTATCAGAACAACGAATATATTTGCAATTAGCCCGCGCCCCCCTGGTGAACTTTACGCGCCCTTTCAGGGGGGCGCCCCCACCCTCCTCACTTTGGAAACTTCTGTCTTAAATTGTTTCATTGAATTGTTTCATTCAACAATTATAAATGTCATTGTTGAATTGTTTCACTGTTTATGACACGAAGTTAATTCTTTCAGCGGTTAACTTCGTTAAATCTTACTCGAACTGTATTTGTTTATGATTCATTGAAATTAAATATGATTTGAAATATTTAATAAAATTTGTGATAAAAATAGTGATAAAAATAGTGATAAATAAAA
>WYDF02110422.1:0-10402 GCA_009867245.2 Adranes taylori
TATTACAATAGTATCTATTTTTTAGGAATTGTTAACGCGACATAAAATATTATGTGCTGAATTTTTAGAGATTAACTATGATAAAGTTTTTACTCATTATCAAAGGCTTTTGAATTCCGAAAATTATGTTACACGCAGGCAGAGTCTTAAACTGCTAGGTGAACTTTTACTTGATCGACATAATTTTTCCGTAAGTAAATCTTTTACATTTTAATAAAAAAGAGTGGATATATTTCACAAACTAACTAGTAATTAGATAAAAAATAAATTATTATAAAAAGGAAAATACACACACAGAATGTTTTGAGTAATTAATGATGACGTTTATATTGTTATTTCTACTGATAAAAATATGTTATTGCAAATATGAAACAGTTTGCAGTATTTACCCCCGAACTTTGTTTAACGATTACATACATAAGTATTAATAGAGTTCTTAAAACATATTCAAAGTATTGAAGATTGATACTCAATATTGAAATTTGTTGGAAGACAAACAGAAGCCAATGTTTATTGTTTAACATGTGTTTTTTAGAGATTTTTCATGTGTTTATCTTAGTTAACTCAAATCTACGTCTATGTACCATTTTTTAAATTGAAGATATCTATGCCAAAACTCGTGGTTTTTACGCGAGTAATAACAACATTAATTAAAGTAACTTAAAAATTTGAGATTTTACAGCCCTAAAGACAGATAACATAGAAATGAAACTCTTTTTTTTCTTGTTGGCCATTTTACGAGTTGATACATCTAAAATGATATAACTACTCATTTTCGTTCTAGTACTTTTAAACTGCCATAACAGATGAATGAGGTGTTTTCATGAGTTATGGGTCACTCGGTGTAATTGATCTAATGATTGAACGTAATATAATCAGTTGTGTCTTTGAAAAACTAACCCACTCGGGAATTCAATCCGGGTCTCCCGATTTCCGATCACTAAACTAGCGGGGTGCTTATTTCAAAGAGCAAACAATTCTATATGTTTAATTAGGTAGGTACTAATATCGAAAATTGTAAATGATAAGGAATTATAAAAATTACTTTAAAACTTGAGGCAAGGTATTATTTTGTAAGATGCTATTTCATCCAAACACATTACACACAGCTAATACGGTGCATTATGCCAAATGCAGTATACAGCAAGTAATAGATATTTAACATCTTAATGTATGCAAATTTGCATACACTTGCGTTCAAAATGAAAATTATAAGAATTGGTTTACAGAGGCATATAGCGGTCTGGTAGAAGTTTAACAAACTTATCTCAGGAACGATAAAAGATAGGACATTCGAATAAACTTTATTGTATAGGCTACGTAAAGGTCCTTCGATTTTATGTGAAACATTTAAAATGACAATTTAACATATGTACTGGATGTTTTTTGTTTTGCAACCTTTGCGGTCGATTTTCTCAGAAATTTAACGAAGGATTTTAATTAATTTCTTTGTGTCGAAAGGTCCATTTATACTTTAAGCGAGCTGAAAAAAGTCGCACACCATAGTAATTTGACCTTGAAGAAAAAGTGTACTACCCTAAATATCTCGGTTCCTATGAAAGTTGGGGAACGTATGTAAGTCTAAGGGGCCTCATTTCAGCCAGCGTGAGCAACTGAATATGCTTGAGCGATTTTGAGCAATAATTTTTTCAAAAACTTTTAAGTAACACTCCATATTTTTTTACATTTTGGTTGCCCTTGTAATTCTACCATGATGGATCTAACTCTTATCATTTCAAAGATATGACCCTTAATAACTTAAAATTTCGCAACTTGTCGCCATGCAACCGACATTCAACAATCACATAAGACATGTAAGACCTACGTAATATCTCATATATGCAAAGTTACAGGAAAAAGTATTTTATGTTATGAGACATATAAATTGCTTTTGCAATTGAATAAATGTTGTTATTAGTGGCGGGTGCACATTATAATTTTGTAAGGGGTTGAAAATGATTATTTTATTGAGAAATTCAGTTTTAAAATTTGAAGATTGAAATTTCGCTCGCATATAGCATATTGTATTATGCGTCGAATGAAAGTAATGCCATCTCTGTAAGTGGTACAGAGCGTGACGTTGCCATATTTAAATTTTACAAACTTTTTGATATATTTCAGGAACTATAAAAGATAGGACACTTGAATAATCTTTATTCTATAGGCCACCAAAAGCTCGTTTAATTTTATTTGAAACATTTTTTTCTAAAATTACAAGCTAACATATATACAGGGTGTTTTTTGTTTTGTAAACTTTCCGATCGATTTACTTGAGACCGGCTATTGTACTACATTAAATATCTCGGTTTCTATGAAAGTTGAAAAAATAAAACTTGGGAAATTATGATCTAGGGACCTCAATTTTACGCAAAGCGGATACGAGGAAAAGTGACTCAAAAGCGGTAATGGGGAAAAATGGAGTTAAAAACGGTAGCAGACCGCGCCAAAGCGGACAGATTCATAAGACCAAGGCGTGCTTCGTACGCTAGTCTGCTCTTTTAGAAATTAGTCGACAAGAGGGTCGTAGGCCATGCCAGAGGGGTCGTAGGCCATGCCAAACCGTACAGCACAGCTGTCCGAGCCGTAGGCAAATATAGGGACCGGGGATTCATCGTTAGGCGATTTATAGGTTCGACTAATGTTGTTTAGTTTACCTTAAACACTATTGTGCTAATTGCATTTAATAGACGACTTAAAAGGTGACAGTCAAAACTAAATGGTTCAACTTTCGTTTTATGCAAGATATAACAAAACTTAGATCTTCCCAGTATATGGAAGATGGGGGGGGGGGGGGCAATCACGTCCAAGAATTTTTAGTATCAATTTCTGTTTTTCACGCCTTTAATCGGCTAACATGATAAATAAATGAATAAGGTGTTTTCATGTGATGTGTCACTCGGTGTAATTAATATAATCATTTGTGTCTTTGAAAAACTAACCCCAGAACTCATGTATCCCAGAACTCATGAAAACACCTTATTCATTTATTTATCATGTTAGCCGACTAAAGGCGTGAAAAACAAATTAATATTAAAAATAAGCACAAAACAGTACTAATGGTGACACCTACCTGAGGACACGAAAACCTTGTGTTGACGATAATGTAGATACCACACATCTTTGTTTATAAAGTTACATATCGTAGATTAACAATACTTATGTAAAACACATATAGAATTGTTTGTTCTTTGAACATCACTCCGCTAGTTTAGTGGTCAAAACCCTGACCGGAAATCAGGAGACTCGGGTTCGATTCTCGTGTGGGGTTATTTTTTCAAAGATACAAGTGTATATTTTAATATTCAATCATTACATGTCATAATAAACTAAATGGTCTAAATGGATCAATTATTGCCTTATTAATTATGGGTCAATTTAATAATTTAATGATTAATTTAATAGTCAATTTAATTAATGTTTTAATTTCTCGATACACTTTTAAATTTATTATACTCTCTTTAAAGGTAATGACGAGGTACATTTCAAATCCTGATAATTTAAAACTTATGATGAACATGTTGAAGGAGAGGTCTAGGAATATTCAATTTGAAGCTTTCCATGTATTTAAGGTAAGATTTTTAATAAGAAAATAACAATAACATTAAAATTCAAACCAAAACTACCGAACGGTTTTGCTTAGTATCTATATTTTTTGCAAATTTGTTTCTACCAAATATAAGGAATTTTGTTGGAAACTGGTTTTTTGAATGTCTCTGGAATGTTAGCATATTCAGATAAGTGGCGCTTGAAAAAATTCTTTACAACTGTTAAGTTTCTGCATCCGCGTGTATTCAAATTTCAGTTCTAATGTTCAGAAGGGTTCAGTTTTAGTTTTAATTAGCCCGACTTTGTAAAAGTTGAAATAAGATGAAATATTTTATTATTTTGTTTACTTAGCTGTTCTGGTATTTCTGCTTTGTGTTGTAGTGTCTTAATACTTCTACTTCTTTCAACACTTTTATTTTCATTATAACCAAGAAGAACGCACATCAATGTTAATTACCTTTGTTTACTGGATGTTGGTTTTTATAATAAATACCATGTTTGATGATTTTTTTTAAATAAATTCTAATTAAAGAATTCTGATCGTCAGTCTTTGTATTCCGTATGTTTCAAGTTTATAACCCAGGTAGTCTAATAGCCCATGTTTCAATTGGATGAAAGGCTTTTTGATAGTCGACGAAAGCCAGGCATAAAGGGATGTTATATTCCGTTGTCTTGAAGATCAGCATATACATGATCTGGACCAGAAGTGCTAAAGCCTCTTCTGAATTCTGCTTGTTTAACTGGTTGGTAGAAGTTAAATTTATTTGTCAGGCGATCTGTGACTATTCTCGTCCGCGGTTTGTATAAGATGGATCGCAAATTGATGGCCCGGTAATTTTCTATGCTCGACCAATCCCCCTTTTTGAATAATAAAATGACTTCGACATTTTTCCAGTGTATTGGTATCCGTTGTTCGGTTAGGCATTTGTTCATGAAGACTACTAGTGCATCTTCTAGTGTTCTACTTGCCATTTTTAACATTTTGCTTGTTACTCCATCTTCTCCCGGAGGTTTTCTGTTCTTCATTTGTTTCAACGCAGCTTTGAGGTCGCTTCTATCGATCTGAGGTATTTCTCCGGAGTCCGCATTTCGGACACTCTGCCTTTCAATGTCTGTTATGTGGTCTGTTTTGGGGACTGAACTACTGTATAGGTAACATTTTCGGTTTTCAATGGTGGCGGCGATAGCAGGTTTGTTATTGACGATTTCGCCCTTCTCGTTCTTGATCTTAAAGATTTGGGTTTTTCCTCTAGCAATTTTAGATTTCAGAACTCGCATGTTGGTGTTGTCGACGATAATGCGACGAATCAGTTGTGAGTTGTATGCTCTTAGGTCTTTTCGAACTTCTTTTCTGATGGTTTTATTGATATCTCGCTAACCCGTCTTCTCTTTGCCTTATTCCAACGTTCTGACAGGAGGGTCATGTAAGCACTCAATTTGTTCTTTGTTGTGGCTTGGGTACAAGTTTTATTCGTGGCTACTTGGATGCTGTTGGTAATTCTCGTTGCTAAATCATCAAAGGTCATAGGCTTCGAGAGTTTCCGTTGGTTCCAGCTTCGTTCGAATAATCTCGTGGAATTTGAATTGTTTTTGATGCAATTTTATCGAGTTCGGACTAAAGCTTTTTTTTACTAGCTTACGTTTTTCAAGTCTCGTATTGATAGTCATATTTGCTCTGACAAGTAGGCTCCCGGTGTCGAATCGATTTAGAACAGTGACGTCCTTGAAAATTGATTTGCTGTTGGAGAGGATATAGTCAATCTTGTTTTTGACTAAGTTATTTGGGTTCATCCACGTCCACTTCCTTAGGCGACTTCTTGAAGTGCGCGTTCATACAATAGGTGTCCTCGTTTCTAATGCCCAAGCCAAATGGTCGTATGTTTGCGGGGTCCGTCGGTGTCCTATATCCAATTTTTGCATTGAAGTCGTCCATCATTACGATAAAGTTGCTCTTCTCTGCTTTTTTCGCGGCAGTCAGGTCCTAGTCACGCCCTTTGCGGCACTGGTAGGCGCGTAGGGCTGGATCCCTGCTAGCGTGTATCGGACACTTAACTTGATCAATATATCGAGTTCCCTTTCTGATATGGAGCATGTTTTAATTACTAGGTGTTTTATATTTCTGAGTACCACGATAGTTACTCCTCCGTTGTGGACATTGTTAATTGAGTTGTTTTGGAAGAGGAGATGTGCTGATTTCAGTGTTGTTTTTGTCTTTTCCTTTAGGCGGGTCTCGCAGATTCCCGGGATGTTCCATTTGATTTGCCGGAGTTCTTGGTCCAACACCTCGAGATGATTGTCTTGTCTTATGGTACGGATGTTATATGTCGCGAGTATGATTGTTTTCCCATGTTCCTCTCATTTTGGAATCGAATTTGTGCCTTCTCAAGAATCATCAAGGTAGGCTGCCAGATCACTACGATATTCTGAGTTTTGTGCTCTACTCGTCTGGGGTAGTTTCGTTTAAAAATTCAACATATATTTTGGAAGGAGTTGGCATGAAATCTCCACTTTTGCCGGGCGGATGGGAAAGGACAAGGCAATAATCGATTCGATACTCCAATCTCATGGGAAGAAAAAGATATATACATAGACGACATATACCTGAGCCATCTAAGGTTCGCCGATTTTGTGCTGACACAATCCAATGTACAATTAAAGAAAAAACCCTGGAAGTGGTTGACAACTATGTATGTATACCTCGGCCATAACATCTAACTGGGGAAGGAAAACTAGGTGGCTTTCGGGAAACCTAGTTTCATCCTCAGGGATCGAGCATTCCCCATTAACTTGAGTATGATATACGCGTCATGTGCGCTACTGATGACTACTTACGGCCTGAAAAGCAAAACGCTCACACAAAATATTACCAACAGACTTCGAGTGTGTCCGAGAGCGATGGAAAGGGCGATGCTTGGAATCAGCATACGGGATCGAGTGCGAAACGAAGAGATCCAAAGACACTAAGGTGACGGGTGCAATACGGGGGATTGCCTGTTTGAAAGGGCGTTGGGCAGGACACGTCGCAAGACAGAACGAGACGAAATGAGCGAAATAAATCGTCAGCACCCAGAAAGACAGCAGACAGCACCCAGAAAGAAGTGGCTCTAGGCAGCAACCGACAGATCGGCATGGAAAAGGATGGAAGAGGCTTATGTCCAAGAGTGGACGATAACAGGCTGAGGAATAAGAAGTCCAAATCATATCATATTATACGCCAATCTTGTACTGTTTTTATTTTATCTTTTAAAGAATATGACCACATACTATTAGCGTTTATGATGCCCTCATTTACTTTATTTCTTCAAGATAGTTGATCTACTAGAACTTTCCACTTGTAGAGCTGTCAGCGCTTAGGAATTCTGTCTATGGTGATCTTGGAATGCCGTTGCTGTGTGTATGTACGTCTTTTTTGTATGTGTGTTCAATCTCGTAGATGCTGTACGGGGCTTTTTTTTCAACCTTAAGCAATATGCTATGTAAGCTTACATTGTAGTGATGCTCTTGAATAGTTAGTGACGTAATAAGCGGCTTTTGTTATTTTACGGATATAACATCCTTGGTGTTGTTAATTCATCTCTATTATAATAGCAAAATAATGAGCTGATAAGAAAAGCTTAGTTTTTAATTACGTTGAGGACAAAAGAATCTACCTTTCTGTTTCAGTGTTTCCTTAAGCTGAGTTCTATTACAATAGATTGCTCTAACTGTAGATTTGATTTCTCTAAAACCTCTTGAATTTATAAAAAACGTTTAAAGTTTTTTTTAAAGACTTTTGGTTAAAGAAATGTATTGACAACATTTTTATTAAGCACCATACTGGTGTTGTAAATGCCGAGATGATAGATTTTCAAGTATCCGATCAATTTCATCGTGGAGAACAATAACTCTGATCAAATGTGCAATTCACAACAAATTGTTGAGGCAAATCACGATGCGTGAAAGTGAAAGGCACCTTTTCTTGAAGTTCTTATTATGGAACTGATGAATTAGATGAAGAACACAAAGTACACAGATATAGCTATCGAAAAGGAAAACATTTGGGAAGAGATCTAGCAACAAAGCCAGAAAACTCTAGGAGAAACAGAATTTGTTACAGAATTTGATCTTATTAATGAAGGATCGTAACTATGATTTTGACTACCGTACTGCTTTATTTTGTTCTGCTTTTTTGTAAGGTAAAAAATGCTCACACATGAGCTCTCAGGAAGTGACAAAGAAAGTGGCAGATTTTATTATTATAATAAAGTACTAAAATTCAAATCCATGGGTAAACACATATGCATATACGCAATAACGGAGTACTATAAGGTTTATTGTTCTTTATTTATAACTTCATAGATATGACTCGGTTCGTGATTTTTAATTGACTGACAATATATAGATTCTATTTATCATTCAAAATATGTTAGGGTGATTACTTTACATCCTCTATTAGTAAAAATAGCAAGCAAAAAGTAGTGAACTAAAGATAATCTGTTTGTTATTATTTGTGTTTTTGATTGGAACTTGGCTTCTTTTCTAACTGCAAGATGTTGGTAGAATTAAATAATTGAATGATATAGGTTAGCGAAGATATTGTAGGTTGTTCCAACCAGTTAGCCAAGATATGAAATACGTAGTTGGCGATGTGAGATAAATTGTTGAAGATATCATGTTTTTTTTATGCCGATGGAATCGATGTGTAGAAGGAATAGGTGCATCTACCACCATGCGTGGTGTACGCGAGCAGCAAAGCTTGATTCGCATTATTTATCCTCTTGAGAATGCAGTTTGCTATTATTCTAGTAGCCTGAAAGCAACGAATCCAACTTATATTTTTAATGACATTCCCTTCTGTTTTATAAATTGGTTTCTGAAATATATAAATATCTCTGAATTTTATATTCAAGCGGACATCCAACGGAAATTCTAGTTAGGAAAACTTTCGTAGTGAGAAAATCAGATATACCACAGAGATGTAGTATGAATTACACCAATTAGTGGAAATATGTCATAAATTTCATTTTTAAGGAAACTCATATTTATTGGTTTCCGTTTTAATTTGTAATATTAATTTGTTTCTCATATATAGGTGTTCGTAGCGAATCCGGCTAAGCCGAAACCGATCCTCGACATCCTATTACGCAATCAGGACAAACTTGTCGAGTTCCTTATGAAATTCCATACCGATCGGGCCGAGGATGAACAGTTCAATGACGAAAAGGCCTACCTCATACGACAGATCAAAGAACTGAGGCCTGCGGCAAATTCAAGTGCCGCTGAGGGACACTAGCGTTCGTTCAATTTCTTTCCATCTTTTTTCTGATATTTTTTTAAAACATATAGTCTTCTTTGTTCAACGTTGAAGAATTAAAATTAAACGGCCATCTCGCGAATGCGCGCTTAGCACGCGCATATTTAGATAGTTAGTGCATTACGGAAATTTAAAATAGAAGCACGATCTAAAACGAACAGTACTATACTATGCGACAAGTAGCGTTATCTAATATTCAAGTATCGTATTATAGTTACACGTTGTAACGCTTATTACTTCATCATGAACTTTTGTATTCAATCCTATGTAAATAAAGTTGTAAAGTGGAGTGCCTACAGATCATTGTTTATTCTTTTACATTGCTTTAGATCAAACTATAAATTAAAGTTTAATTTAGTAATTTCAAGCAGAATATTGCAGGTGAAATATGAAAATTGCTTGTCAGGATAAAATGTTCGCTTGCAGGAGAAGTTGTTAATTCTTATATCTATTAAAAAATATAATTCTGTATGAGGGTAGAATGATAATTGATTAGTCTTTTCCGAAATGTTTAATGCACGTTGACTACCATTTTGTCTGCTTTTAACCACTTTATCATTTGTCCCTTTATCCACTTTAACTCATTTTATCTCACTTACATCCAGTTTTCTACAGTATTTGCTTTTATCTAGTTTTATAGTTTTACTCTCTTTCTCCACTTTATTATTCGTTTTCTATCCTTTTTTTCCACTTTCATTCCATGTTGTTCTATAGCTTTTAGATAGTTTTTGACTTTTACATCCATGTGAAGTCTTTGTCTATGTAGGAACCCTTGAGATGAAACCCAAAGGCAACCAAATCCGGCGAATAAGGAGAATGAGAAAACTTTAATTCGTCAACTTTGAAGTGGTTATTACGTTATTGTGATGAAAAATGGTATTTTTTGAATAAAGCAGGTCTTGAAATTTTTTGTTCAATTTTTCCTAAATATTAGCGTAATATTCATCATTGATTGTTTGCCCGATGATGTGATGCCTTTATCTTCACACTGATTTTATAGCAATGATTTTTTTGGAGCAGCACAACTGAGATTTTATTTCGGAAATTAATAGTCTATTAAAGTTTGCCCTGAAGGAAAGTCGTCATTTACTCGTTGGGCTCTATTGAGCGTATTTTTAGAGAATCACTCCACGATTTTCTGGAAAAACTGTTGAATAGGTTCCAAGAAGCTCATGTTTCTAAGTTTTGTTATATATATTAACTTTCTGCATAGTCAATTTTGGCATACTTCGAATATTTTGGAAAATATGACTATTGAAATTTTTGATTAAAAGTGCTTTCAAGAGGTTATATTTTAGAAAATTATACTTGAATTAAGTTTTTGTAATCTTGGATCCCTGTTTTACAAAAGCACAAATTGTATCAATTCTTTTGCATGAATATAATTGGGCAATATATAAACGTCTAGCTTTGTCTGTCCGTCTGTCTGGAACGCTTTTGACCTTTTGACGTTATATATAAACTAGCTGATAACCCGCCGCAAAATGACTCCATTACCAGGTCATATTTTATTTAAATGTAATTACAAAATTTGACATTTAATTTCACATATTAAATGGCACA
>WYDF02110433.1:0-10402 GCA_009867245.2 Adranes taylori
AAATATCAAAATAACAAAATAACCAAACCAAACCATATTGGCAACAAAGGGAGAACGACAAAACAACCAGCGCAAAGTACTTAATGGTAAAATAAGAAATGGTCGGAATATAAGGTTTAGAACGAGATTAAGCTTCAGCTCGAGTTCGTTCTAAACCTTATAACCTTATAGCTCGAGCTCGATGCTATTAGGAAATTCTCGATGCTCGATTCAAAGCTCGGCAAGCTTCCAGCATAGAAACATTTTCTGCATCTTCGACTACAAGAGGAATTAGGCTTCCATCTGATGAAAAATCTGTAATAGGTATAGTTCATAGTTTTATGGAAACAGTCAAGCAACAAGTTAGAATGATATTAAACAAGATTTTCAAGAATTAAAAAAAAATTCTATTACATTGGAAGAATCGACAAGTATTCGTAATCGTCGATTTTTCAACATAAACCTTTATACTACCTCACTAAACTGAATCAATCTAAGCTGTAATAGTATATAGTAATTTTTCTAAAACTTTAGGCCTGATGGTCTATATTAATTTGTCTATAACATAAATGCACATGTTAGAAACTCTATTTATTTTATTTTCGCTAGTCGAACTGATTTTTTAAATCCGACCCATTCCTACCTTGCAATACAAAACAACATTGCAATACAAAACAACAAATTGCGAGGAGACAAGCATTAATTTTTTGTTTATGTACTTGCTTAACTTGGATTTTATTGTCTTATAATAAATCAATGGCTATAACAAATCAAAAGAATTTATAATAAATCAATGGCTCTAATTGCGCTCCTTAATTGACAGATATCTTTATGTGACTCTAAGTTAATGCAAAAATAGTTAAGACGTCTTCCATCCAGTTTAAAAAGATTAAAGATAACATTTTAGCGAACTAATGTACGACAGTTTTGTTATTTTGATATAAATGATCTTTTAAGAAATTGGTCATGCGTGAATCGTTCGGTTTGTACATGAATTCGAAGATGGCGATATTGTGACGTCGGAAGAAACCGACGTTGACAAGTGAAGCGAGCGAATGAAAACAATCTGCAAATAAAGGTGGGCGAATGCTGGATATGGGAGGCGCATTGGTTCCCTGGCGGCGGCGACACGTAGTGACACGGTGATGTTTTGATGAGGATGATTCGTTGGCGAGTTGACTCGTTGGCGGGGTTGGGTCGTTGGCTCATTGGCGAGGTTGTCTCCTTGGCGAGGCTGACTCGTGGATGAGGCTGTGATTGTGAACTTCTTTATTGGCTTTCTCGACTCAGTTTGATCGGCAACGTAGATACACATGAAATGTGGAGATGAGTGAGAGTGTAGAATTTAGAGATTTAGATAATAGGAGATCGAAAGATTCTGCCGAAAGGTTCTGGGGTGTAAGTTGTGTTTACCTGATTCTTTGTTATAAAATTTTGAAGTGAATTCTGCTGGCGGAGTGAATTCAATTTAATTTTAAATTCGAAACATAGATAGGTGCTTTGCTGGTAATGCGCACTTAGCGGCCAAACAGATACCAAAGTCTGTAATTTAACTCACTCTATATGAATAAGTTGGTTGCTTATTAGGGAATTAGTCCTGATAGAACTGTGCGAAAATGCTCGCTTTAATTGGTGTCCTGCTCAATGGCGGCAGTTCTTGACATTGCCGGCGGCATTTGGGTGAGGCCTGGACAAATTTTCTGCTAAAATCTTTAGGAAGTGAGAAGTTTCTAGCAATAAGATGCATTCTTTTATACGTTTCGAATTTTAAAGAAAAATATCGCATCACATCCCTCGCAAGATTCTGAGATTCTATAAGTTGCTTTTCAATCAGATTTAGCGTGCAAAAGAACAACGACCTGCAGCCCCCCTGCTAATGCAGACACCAATCAATAAAGGGAATAGCGGTGGCTAGCTTTACATGGAAAGCGTTCAAAACGTCGTACGCTCCTTTCACTAAATAGGAAAATCCCGTTAGATAAAGGTAAAGCCCTGAAACTTCATTGAACTCATTAAGAACATTTGCTGAAAACAAGATAGCATCAAAGCTCTGACGAGACGAGGTTAAAGCACACAAAGTTCAAGAAAGCTATTAAGAGTTGTTTGTTAGAAATTGGATATCTTAAAATCTTTCGGCTAGACAGGGGTAATGAACGCAGAGTTCATCAAACCCACAGAAAGAAAAATGCCGCGAAAACCAAGAAGCCATAAAAGAAAAGAAAAAGCATCTCTCTCTCCATATGTATACACGTTTTTGCTTACGTTCTGGATTCGTGCGAGCAAACAAAATACTCGATAAAACATCCGTGCAAAGCACAACAGGTGCAAGGAGGCTATAAATCGCTATATGCCTTTTGACATTAATCTCTCTCATTTTGCATAAACACAGAAAAAAGCCAAAACCACGTAGCATGTAAGTTTTACGCTGCCTTTTGCAGTTGACTCTATCTCTCTCTCTCTTCTATCCCGCTATGTGCACCTCTATGGGAGTGCGAACGTTGCGTGGCTAGCGGCAGTTGTTTCCATTTCTCTCTTCTCTCTCTCGCTCTCTTTCTTTCTCTGTGCAGAGTTCAGTGACCGCTCGTGACAGCACTCGAGATTATATCTCACATATCTTTCTTGGTTTAAATTGTAAGTATAAATGATCAATTCTTGATTTATTTGTTTCAAGAATTGCGTGTGTTGTATGTTGCACGTGAATCAAGTGTGTTAATTAGCAAATGTTTGTTTATTGGTTATTTTATTCCATTTATCGACTCTGTTGGAGGATACAATATGCCAATAACAAGGCATTATCAGCATTTTTGGTAATTGCGATTCCAAAAAAAAGAAATATGAATAAACTCGTTGAAGAACATTTGAAAATTTTTAGTCTTTCAATTAAGCACGATATTGTTGCCTTCACTAGTGATGGAGCAAATTATATGATTTGGTTCGGAAAAACAAAACAATTTGCTATTTATCGAATCTGTTTTGACCAAATCTCGCATCTTGGCTATTACAAAAACAATTTATAAAGAGAATTTGCTCACAGAGGGACTACAGACAAGGATTTACGAATGACCAACAGTTTTGATAAAAACAATGATGATTTAAGCTTTGACAAAAATGAGATAAAGTGTGAACGCTTCAAGGGAAATATAAATATTGTGAGACCAGTTCTATTTTTTTCAAAAATTCTGTTGTGTGATCATATTTATTGCAACGATGTAATTTGTCCTCCTTCTAATTTAGTTCTATGGTAGATAGTTTTGTGCGCTTGATACTTAGCTTTGTGCGCTTGATACCATCCTAAATAATTCAGGATGGTTAGATTTTGTGGCATGTTGTTATTACGTAAGCAGTTTGTTTGCTACACGAACCAGTTGAAAAAAGCAGTGAATTACGGGTAGCTTTACCGTAAATAAGATTTCAAATAATATGTAGAAATAATCATTTATCGTTGATTAAACCCGATTTATTGAATTAAATCTTAAGCAAATGCTTTTACACACATTGGGGTCATCGACCCATGCAGCAAGTATAGTAAGGGAGCGGTGTGAGTGTATGTGTGAGTAAATAGATCTGATTGGGAATCAATCAATAGTGTATCGTATGATACTGTATAAGTATGAGTAACGAAAGCAAATCTGATTGGACTGATCCATTATTATCGAAAGTAATTAGTAGAATAGTGAGATAGGTAATTAAATGAGAATTCATTAAATTCTAGCAATTTACTAGAGGTAGGGAGAAACTAGTGAGAAGTACTCATCATAATTTTGGCAGGAAATTAGCTAGTCAACGAAATGAATAAAGTGAATAGTCAGTAATAAATTTTAAAGTGCAGAATGAATCCTTGTCAGTCAGTGTACCGAAAATAAAATCATGAATTAAATTATAATTTATTTCAAATCAAATCATTAGTAAATTAAATTGTTAAATGTGTATTGGTAGTTATATGTGGGCCATAGTAAAGTACAGTGTCAGATAATTATTAAATGAGTCTTTTAAGTTTGAATTCTTTGAATAAAATAAGTTAAATTGAATAGGCAACAAGTTTATTTATTGCGAAAAATTAAAATAAATTGAAATGAACTAATAACGTGATCTAAATTAAGTTTGTGATGGTAGGAACGACAAAAACTGCGAGTAGAATAATTTTATAAATAACTGTACAAGTTATTTGACAAATTTGAACGCCATGTTTATTGATTTATTTGCACGTAGTAATTGAATACAAATATTATTCTATTTTATTATGTTGATGAGGCGTTATTTTGTTTGAATGCACGAAATATAATATTATTTGGTTGTACGCATTTCCTAAATCATTCTCAATACATTTGGTTAAGATTATGCAACTCTTTTATTCAAACAGCCTTAAATAAGAAAGACGATTTGTTGTTGATAGGATTGCGCAAAGTTTAGTTAAACTTACGTTTGACCTAGTAGAATTAAATAAGAAAAGTACTCGCAACCCTACCAATGGCAAAGCCTAATGTTTTATTTTAAAAGGGAGTGCGAATCGAGGAATTATAACATAATTTCGTAGTATCATTGTACGTGAAAGTCCCGTAGTGCAGAAGAGATTCGCTATGTGCCCCATTAAAAGGATTCTCCCTTCCCAGTCACGTTGTTCATAAAATCAATACTCAAAATAAACCTTGACATTATTTAAATCTAAATGAACAGAGAAATTTCAAAGAGAATAACAATCTTGACTATAAAACCAGATAAAATTCAATGCTAAATATTCTTGAATTTTTATTAACATATTTGGAAAATCGATAGAAAATGTTTACATGTTTGAAGCTTTCGAGCTTCGAATCCTTACAGATGGTCCAAAAGCATCGGACTCGAGCTCAAACCTAGGCCGCACTCGTCCACGAATATTTGTTATTTATTTTAGGCAAAGAAAGTGAAAAAGAACGAGCCTTAAAACATTGGAAAGAAAGCAGTAAATTATTATCTGATCTCCTAACAAATTGCAAAGCTAAAAGAGCTTTATTTACCAAAAAGGCACAAGCCTACTTAAAACCAAACGTAACGTTCCCGATGTTTTGGGCAGTCAGTAAAGTGATGTTCATTCGCTCACGTGAACAACGAGGCATTTTCATTAATTTATACAAATTAATCAAAGAAAGTTTAGCTTCCTATACAAAATTCTATAAAATGGCTAGAATTTTTAGCACAGGTGCACTTGGTCCATCAACGGATTACGAAGAGATTGAACGTACCAAATTAAAGGTTGTTCGTGCATGGATGCCAATCACTTCTAACATTATACAGCCCATTATCGATAAGATTTTGAAATTTCTGGATAATCTTGTCGCTAATGAAATAAAAGACAATGTTAAGCATAGAATAAAGAAAAAAGTCAATCAAAGATTTCAAATGTTAGTTAAAATGATTGGCATGCTTAAAAGACTTGAAGATATGATATCAACGCGGAGAGAGAAGTTTCGTTTGCATGTTAAACGATTGATCAAACTGCGCAAAGTATTATCTATTAAAAAAAAATATAGAAAAAAATATGCAACACTTTTAACGCATTTCATTAATATATACAAAGGAATTAAACGAATGCCGGAAATTTTCAATAAATTATATGAGCCGATAACTAAAAAAAAAGCTTAAAATAGTATAAATGATTAATTATTAAATAATTTAAATATACCATATAATGAAATCAATAATATAGAATTTTAATTATTTACTTTGGTGTAAAAGTAAAATTTAAATAAACAGCTTCAAAGAGTATGTAACGAGGCAAATTCTCTTCGTTTTTATTTAGTTCTATATTAGAAAGTTCTATATTAGTGTGCGCTTGATACTTCTAAAATTATGTAAATAATGCAGGATGGATAGATTTTGTGAAAGGAAGTTATTACTGAAGCATGTTGTGTGCTAGACAAACTAGCGAAAGAAGTGCAAATGTTAGTTACCACTTAGATTTTCATTTAAACTTCTATTCATGAAATAAAGTATAATTTAAAAATATTTAAAACATCTTACTTCAGTTTGAATTTCAGTATAGGAAACGAAGAGCGGTATTATGTTTTCCGTCGAATAAATTCTTCTGACGGATAAAAACAAAGCGATGACGTCAATTATACAAATTATACGGAGTCGAGGGCACTGTGCGAATTATCTTAGTGCGTGTATAAAGGAATTGCAGATCTGATTTGATTTACATTAATCATGGCCGAAAGTAATTAGTAAGATGGTGATAAAGGCATTTAGGTAGGAATAATTAAATGGATGCAATTGACCGTAAGTAGGGATAAAGTAGTGGGACTAATCGACGTAAGTTTGTAAGCAAAATGATCTAGCCAAAAAAGATTTAAAACTTCACTCAAAAAAATTCATTCCACATAGAAAAAAATTAGAAAATTAGAAGGTTAGACACTTCTCGGTCAGACTTTTCAAAATATAGTTATGAATTAAATTAAATAAAATCATGGTTTATTCCAAATTAAATCATGAACAATTTGAAACGTTATATAAGTTAATTATGAGGCTTATTAACGTACGGTATTCGATAATAATTAAAAGAGAATAAATTAAATTAAATTGTTAGGCAACGAATTTATTTATTTAGGTAAATTAAAATAAATCAAAATGTATTAATGAGGTCACTGTGCGTGGTTCTAAATTAATTTTATGGTGGTACAACTGCAGAAATTAGAATTATTTTCTATTTATTTGAGAACTAATTTGAGGAATCAGGAATAATATTTTGATTAATTTATTGGCACGTTATATTTGAGCATTACTAACATTGTACCTTATTATTTTTGTGTGACGTCATTTGTTTCAATAAAAGAATAGTTATTTTATTTGTAAGTATGCATTTTTGAAAACGTTCACAATACATTTTGTTAAGTTTAGATAACTCTTTTATTCAAACAGCCTTGCCTATGAGAGACAAATTGTCAGAGACTAGGGTTGCGGGGTGAGACTAGAATTTAGTTAAATGTATGCTTGATCTAATAGAATGAAATAAGAAAAGTACTTGCAATCTTGTCCAGGCCGAAGTCTAGTATTTTATTCAGTGTCGGAAAACGAGGGGATTATAATTTCATAACATTGTCACTTATTCTGTAGTAGATAAATTAAAGTAAGTATTACGGTGAATCGCATTTTCTAAGTATTGAAGGAAAATTTCGTTTGCTTCATCACTCATGATCATCAATAATTTTTCAATTGTATCTATTAAGAGAAACCTTTATTGGCATATAATATCTTCATTATTATTTAATTTACTTAATCTAATATTCAATAATAATACTATATCTTCTTCATGCTACTTAAAATTCTACTTTAAATGCCTAGCAACGTGTGAGAAGGATGTAAGGAAGAACACAAACGAAACAAAAATTAGAAGAAATCAAGAAGATAAAACGTTTTTGACAAATTCTGCCAACGGCCTGGGAAGGCGAGAAGAAACTGAGAGAACTTTCTTACTATTTTGACGCTCTCAAGCCTGTCTTTTTACAATCTCAGTTATTATTTTTTCATTATTTCCTATCCTTCATTTTTAGGACCCAAACACTTCCTCCAATCTTCCGCTATACTACATTCATCATGTTCCACCTATCACCTCACATTCTGCACTCAATGCTCCCATTCTTCCTCTTTTCTCTCACATATCCTATATCTTATTTCACTCTATTTCATCCAGTACATGTTCCCTCTCTTTTCACTCTTTTCACACTTTCCACATCAGATCTCTCTTTCCACTACTCCATCCAAACCTTGCAATCATACTTGTTTTTCATGCTTTACCCTGATAGTAGATTTTGCATTTTCCCCGCAATTTTTATGTAGATTTCTCTTTCCTATTTTTTGACATACCACATCTTCTTTCCTATTCCTCTCTCTATCACACACACACACACACGCGCGCGCATCATACACACCCGCCCATACCCACGCGCGCACACATACTCTCTCTCTCTCTCTCTCTCTCTCACACACCCATACATACAACATTCCTTTCATAATTCATTTGCACAAACCGCTCCTTTATGGACCATCCTACTCTCTCATATGCTCTTTTTCTACCTCTATTTCATTCATTCAATCATTCTGCCTTCTGTTTTATCCCCTTCCTTGGCCAGCATAAGGTTCACACGTCAAGAGATTCAGAAGTCCCTTTTCACATGTCTGGCATCCACGCCTTTTATATCTTTCATTTCATATTTTGCTAATTTCTTGAACCCTCCCACCCATCATTTATACCTATCTAACTCCCATATCACTATTTTTCTCAGCGTGGATCTTTCTAGCCCTATTATTATCTGCATTATTCCTATTTGCACTTTCTCTATATCATTCTTTCCTTTACTGCCCGCACTTCCGCGATTATGCTTAACCTCATACTCATCGACTCTCCACACTTTTCTACCCACACATTTTTCATCAGCCACTACGTTCGCTTTCATTACCATCGTGCTCCGTGCATGTTCCGTGCTTCCCGCACTACTACTCAGGCAGTTACCAAAACAATTGTACTTCTTCACACAATCTATTCGTTCACCTTTCATACAAAGCACATCCTTCTTGCTTTCTCTCCCTCCTCTCTTACATACCATTGTTATAGTTTTTCCTACATTGATTTCCAACCCATTTCGTTTCATGTACTTATACACTCTTTCAATCATTCCATTCATTTCCTCTCTATCATTCGCCATACATACAATATCATGTACATAACTCAGCGACCACAGTTTCTCTCTACATAACAAAATACCTCCATCCCTTCCTGATCACTTCTGCCATATCAGGCACATAAGTATTAAATAAATTTGAACTCAGAGGACATCCTTGTTTCACTCTTCTGTCTGGATTGTTATTTGGAATCATCCAGACACATGTTGAACAATTTTTGATCGTATCACTGATCCTTCATACATTCTTCTTAGCATCCGCCTCATTCTTTCCGATAACCCTAGTTCTTCCATTCTATCCCATAATCTCAGCCTCACCAAGTAATCAAACGCAGATTTTAGGTCAATGAACAGCAGATATAACTCCTTCCCTCTGCTTATCTCCTGGTTTATTATGTAATTTAAAGTTACATGTAATTAATATTTCCTTGGCAAATCCAGTCCGAGTGTGTGACAGTACTCTATTTTTTCATTTCTTTCTCACCTTCTTGTTTATAACCCTCGCAAATATTCTGTATTCTGAACCATTCACAATAGTTATCCCTCTGTAATTTCTTGGATTATTCCTCTCACCTTTTGTATACACCAAAATAACTTCTTGCTTCCATTCGTATGGAATATCATCGGTTCCCTTCCATACTACGCTCATCCCTTTTATCCCTTCTTTATTCCTATACTTCCACACTTCTACAGCATTGTATCCTATTTTGGTTTTCATGAAATGCTAAATTGCTTTTGTCCAGAAGTTTTCGGAAACGCTTACAATGTCTACAAATTTCTTGCCACTTTTAATAATTTCGACCAGAGCTTCTTCTTGCTACTATAAGTGCTACTAGAGCTTTATCAGTTTTTCTTTTCGTAGAAATAGTGCGACTCTGTAATTCTTTTGTTCCCAAGTATTCATAGAAACCAGGTCGTCAGACCAAATTTATATTCATTACTGGTTTTTTAATTTATTATACTGATAGATTCGTCTCATACATTTTTTAAATCCTTCTAGTCTACGAACGGGTAGTAAAGGAATTGCTTGGCAGGAACTGATGAATATCGTCAAAATTTTATTATATATTTAAGAGGACAACTGGCATTCTCTAATAAATTCTAACAGCTTCGGTTAATGTGACTGATAACGCCCGAAAGAAAAAAGTTGCAGTAAATGTCCTCCTAAAATTGAGCCGAAAGTTAGTACAAAACGAATGTACATACTCAACATTTTATTGAGTGAATTGTTCCTCTAGAAAGTAATCCTCTAGAATAATACAAACTGACCAATTAAATTTAATTCAATTATATAATTTTATGACGAAATGAAAACTGCGATGTTTAACCCCAATGGCGTGAAAAGAATCTATCCGCGGTAAATTTTCCCGATCATTATTATTTAAGGAATCGTAAACGATGCTTCCGCTTTGAGAAGCTATTTTCGCTACTGGTTGTTTTAAATTTGAGAAGGTAACTCTCTAGCAATTCTTCGCAAACTTTACTCCAACTGGAGAACAATTTATGTCCTCATAGAATTTCGACGGGGCACAGTGCAATATTGTTCCTTCAGATTTCCAATGGATAAAAAAATGCCTTTCATTAGTAGAAGCTCTACACTTCCTAAAGATTTTAGCAGAAATTTATTTCGTGCCACCTTGCTTCAACAGACGGCCTTGCTTCAATAGCCGACCACCAGAAGTTGCCATTCCTTGTGAATCTTTGATTTTCCTTGTTTCAGATCAAATACGATGCGGGAAGTTCATTCGGAATTATGCAGTATTACGCGA
>WYDF02110444.1:0-10402 GCA_009867245.2 Adranes taylori
CTTGACGATTATAATGATTCAATCAGTTTCTTGATCAATTATAAAACTTTAAATAAAAATACTGTAGTTTGCACGTTTCGCGGGTTTATCCCCCGCTTCTTCAGAAATACATAATGTATATAAAGTTATTAAAACAAAAGAAAACTTAAAAATATTTGTTTTGATTTCAGTTTTTAAAAAGTTAATTATTTGTATATCATATTATTTATTTAAACTAAAAAATGCTTTGCAATAATTTTAAAAGATAAATGTAGTAAAATATAGAAATACTACAAGCGTCGAATGTGAAGTATAACTTTTTTAACTATATATGTATATACTTTCGACAAGCATAAAATTTATAGATTATAGTATCCTCTATATTTCAAAGAAGACATAAAAAATCAGAAACGGGATTAAAAGGTATTCCGTGAAGGCATATGTGCACTTCCCATGTAAATCTATCAGTTTATAAAGTTCAACGAAATGGAAAAGTTTAGGTAATACAATTTTAATAGTGGTTAAACTAAGTTACTTGATTCGATTAAAGGATATACAGATTCAACATAAATTCTAAATGGATTCAGACACTTTAGAAGTTTAGTGTAAACCAAATTCCCAAATATAGTTGGTTAATATCCATAGAGTTGTTTTAGAATAAATTATATTATATGATTTTAATATTCTTAGAAATTATTTATTATTAATCAAAATTTTCATGTTCAAACATAATTTTCTTTTTTTTAATGTGTACAGAATGCAAAGTGGACAAAATAATTAGTTTTAAGAAGTTTTAAGCAATTAGATTTAAGAAATAATGTGTAATTTTAAAATAGTCAGTTATTGATTTTCAAATATGCATTTGGTTCGAACAGGGGTCGGTCGGAAAACAACGACTCGCTGGCTGTATGCGGCTCTTTAGGTGAGAGTTTGTGACTCATTATATTAGATTAACCTTAACAATGTATACACTCTATTAAACAAACGCATATTATTGTTTGATACCTAAAAAATATTAAAATTACTTTTTATTTTTAGAATTAGCTATTTTTAAATAGTATACGTTGCTATTTAAATTAGTTTATGTATATTCTTATTTAAATTAAAAAAAATTGTGAAATATAAAAAATGTTCTAACAACCCAAATTGTTTTTTAATATTTAGTTATTTTCTCACGTCTTCTACAAAGTTCAAAGCTCCGTTCGTAAAAGCTTATTACGTTGTCTTGACTCATGGACAGCAGATACATTAAAGATTGCATTATAAAAGCATCCGAAAATCTGTTTCACAATTAAAAAAACAGAAATTATATCAAAAAAAATAAAATGATATGCCTTTATCAAAACAGCGGCACTAGCCTGCCAAAATGTCTTTAGAAACTATTAAACTGAATTCTGCAATATCAAATGTGATCGATGGATCATGTGAGATAAACAATACAGCACAAGTATCATTATTCCTGTGGTATATATCAGCACAAAGTCCCAAAGAAGAACTTCTAGGATTGTTTCCCTCAATGGACTAATTGCTAGAGTAGAGTATGCGAATGCTGTGGAAGCACATCTAGAAAACAACAGAATTGATTTAGATAAAATTGTTTCTACTGCCACTGTTGTAGCTAGAAGTATAGCTGGAGTAAACAAAGAAGCAGATTCAATCTTCAGAAGAAAAATTTATCATGAAATCCTCGCAATCTACTGCGTATTTATCAAGAAGTTATAAATTTTATAATCAAGGTGAATAACAGCATCTTAGCCGAAACTTTCTATTATCGCCAGTTTAAAGAACTCTTGTATTAATACTCGGACTAATTTCTTCACAATATATCAAATAGCAACGTATACTATTTTAAAATAGTACAACGTGTTGAAGGGCTTTTCTTCTTGTTTGAAAGACATAAAATTGTTCTGTTCTTTCTATAAATAAAACGTCGCTTATGCAATGTCAGACGAGGTGTCAGGAAATAAATTGCAACTTTTTGTCCAAGGTGTAGAATATAGAAAAAAGTGAATTACATCAATTCGAGACTTCAAGACAGTATCGTGGTTACAAAAACTTTCTTATTGATTTGGAATACTCCAGGAGACTAATAAAAAATAATGCAGAATTTTAGTAATCCCTTTGAAGAATTTAGAAGATATAAATCTAATTAGTATTCATCTTACTATAATGAAAAATTAAAAAAATTGATAAAAGACTATGGCATTGATATATATTCGGTATACGACACAAAAAAGGCTTCCATAGCAGAACGGGTAATTTGAACACTGAAGAAAAAGCGTAATACACATTTGAGTCTACATGGATCACACTGGATGTTTTGCAACCACTTACGAAAACGTTATTTGAAAAAGATTATACTCTACCATTGGTCTACTGGTCTACAATTGGACTCAAGTGAAATTATCCAATGGAACGGTGTATCTACTTCAAGAACTAAATAAGAAACTGACATTGGATGCATTCTATGCTGACGAATTCCAACGAGCCACATGTACAGATTCATATCTCGTTGAGCAGGTATTACTTCGACTAAAGGATGGTAAACATTATATGATTGAAGGCCAGATTGAAGTCTAGAACATAACGGGACTTGTTAAATAGGAATTTCCTATATATATTTGCTTGTACCTATCATTTTCTAAAGGTCGGCTAGGCGGAGCTTGTCTAATTTAGAATTTAGTATACACCTTTGCTTTTATTAGTATTTGTCATAGCTCAATTACCTACAAATAGTTCGTAATCTCTTTTAAGATTTTAGTAACCTCTTTTAATAATGTAGAAGATATAAATTAATAATAGTATTAATCTTACATCATTTTAAAACAAAATTCGGAGAAATTTATTTGGCACCGTTTAACGCAGATGCTGTTACACTTTAAATGCAGTTAATTGATTGAAAAAGGAAGCCGTTCTGGAGCAGCAACTTTACAACTATGAGCAATCGCTTGAACAATCTTCTCAGCATAAGTGGACTTTTGTGAAACAAATGCTTAAAATGGGAAAAATAATATGCAATAAGAAATATATGATGTATATGACAAATGAAGTATATGACACTGTAAAAAGACAAACATTCGACAACTTGACAATTTTTATCATTTTGACTCAAATCCTCACCACCACGAACCAAGAACAAAATTAACCAACGAGAACTTATGAAATTGAAAACCAGTTGTTATTCGTCAGACAAAGCTTGCGAGCGCGATACAGGGTCACCGTTCAAATTAGTAAATTTGGAAGTTCAACAAGTGTAAATTTATTTAGTTCTAGCTTTTTTGTGCAATGTATTGTTCGTGTGGATTATAAAATTGTTTTGTCTGTTTTGATGAATATGCTTAGACAAATTTCATTTGTGGGTCTCTGACAAATTAAGACTGTAGTTTTCTTAAGATTTGGCTCTTTTCACTCGAATGACTGTCGACCCCTGGGTTAGAATAATAAAATAGTTTGTACAAAGCAGTTTATTGGTGCCATTTGAACGTGACAAACGCGTCATTCTAGCATGAGAAAGGAAGTAAAATATTTGGTACCAGCGAACGCAATTAAAAATGGACTATAAAACATCAAACCGCCCGCTTGCTGTACTTAACTAAGTCAAATTGGACCTACTGCCAACAACCTGCTGTTTTCGATATATACTAAATCAGCAAGAACCACTCTCATTGAAAACTAGCTTAAAATATCATGTATTCCTAGCGCTCCGAGAATTTAATGTTTGTCAATTTGAATAAAGTTTATAAAGGTACCCATTTGTTTGTTACTCATATGAAATTACGATCGCAAAAGAGTAATTAGCTCTCAATTATAACCTTTTGCTCCAGTTAGTCTATAAGCGATAAAACATAGTTCCTGGGCTTACGCCGACAAAGAAATTCTGCTATTTATAATCAAACACAATTCACTCAGTTAGATTCAATCAAATTATATATTATGTATTGTGTAAATTTATTATTTGTAATTATTGTTAGCTAAAATTAAAATAGTATATCATTAGAATTAGTATTATTAGCTAAAATTAGTATTAGAATAGTAAGACTATCACTGGAAAGATACATATGAGGCTACGTTGTAATGTATTGATCAACTTTAAACTCTATACTGCATTTATAGGTGAATTGACAAGAAGTCTTACAACTTCATATATTAAATAAGATTGTGATATTCTAGTTTCAGTGGAGTATATGAATTTAATTTAGGTTTTAAAATTGAAGTAATTAAACGAGCATTTCGCTTATAAAATAAATAACTCTTAAATATATTTAATAAAATGTTAATATATGGTATCTTTACAATCTAAATCTTAGGTATCGAATCTGATATTGAGTATGATATTGAATATCGAATGTGCTTAATATATTGTACATATATATACAACATAAAACCGCGTCCAATTAAAGGGTCAATGGAAGTTCAAAATATTGGCATTGAATCAGTTCGTACATTCAATTTATATATGAACTTCTACATATGTCTTTAACTACATATTGTCATTAACACAATTAATTATTTATTACGCCTTGAAATAACACGTAATGTTTATAAATTTGACACAAAATACATTATCCATATATCAATTATAGAAAACTAATAAGTTAATGCTAAACACCAATATTACATGGAATTACAGGAATAATTCCAGTACAAAATCTTGTGGATGATATAACTATTTTAAAGCGGAACATCTTGTTTAAATTACTTAAGATTTATGAAGGTCAATAAGAGAAACGATGACAGTTACTGAAGCTTGTCGCATTAGATAAATGAAAATTGACATTAATTCAAAATTCATCTGTGAATATAACGTAATAGGCCAATTCTTTTTGCAGACAAAGCAGATAAATACGATGTCCTACAAACTATACTGCTAATTTTAGATATCTCTCAAACACACAAAAAATGAAAGATCACAAAAAGGCCAGCGAAAGTATGAATTAAATAACCTAAAAGAATAACCACAAGATGAGTAACACCTTGGAATCCGTCGATGTTATTATGGTCAGGTGCTTAAAACCAACATAAGCTAGTATTATATACTCTAGCAGATGGTGTGGAAATGAATCACTGCGTAGTGCCTCGGAATCCGTCGACGTTACTGTATGTGAATAGGATGCAGGTAGGCGGAAAGAAGAAATAAAGCTATACAAAGCACATGCAATTCAATCAAACAGAACAGTGTATGGTATTTAAAAACGCTCACCAAATATCCCATTATCTCAGCGACTGTCGTTCAGCTTATTGTCTCGGTTAGGCTGTCTTGACTGGCTGGTCGCTCTCCTCCTGATGGCTAACTCTTGCTGGCTGCTGCTGAACAGTTGTCTTCGGGTTTACAAAGGAACTAAATAATTCTATACAAATTCTCGCTATTTATAGACAGGAGCCTTCGCTGAAATTTTACTCTGCTATACAGGTCTATTTAAAGCCATCACATGTTACTTTATAACGTGACATAGTCTTTCCACACAATCCTATTAAATCTCGGCCTAAACCCTACGACGTAACATACAATTATTCTCTTAGCGGCTTTCCCACACATAATAATACAACGCAGCGTCTATGCGGTAGGACAAGAAGCGACGAGTAAGAGTTAACGGTAGCAGTGAATGGCGCCAGGCAGGCATATTAGACATCACAGCTATCACACAATACAGCACGGTGAAATCAATACTTTCACAAAAACACACACACGCATCTAGCATGCTTAAGCCATACATATAATAGTACATAGTTAAACGGACATAGCAGTGCCGCATACTCAACTCGCGGGCCGGTAAAACGGTAAAGCGTCAGATATCTCTCTCTGATTCATACAATTAGATAGGTGACTAAATTTCCCCAATCTCATACGTGCTGAGCGATGTGTTTATTCCAATCCGTCTTATCTATCAGCGGCATCAAAATAATATTTGTTTACATATAATACATTTGTTTGTGATGTGTTTATTCCAATCCGTGTTATTTAGCAGCGGCAGCAAAATAATATTTGTTTACATATAATACATTTGTTTCAATTACTGTCTAGGGTTTCCAAAACTTATTTATTTAAACAACTTAATTTAGTTTCCGTGAAAGATTATGTAATTAAGATACTTTAAACTGCTCAGCAACGTGCTTCGTTACCAAACAAAAATTAAAATTTATAAATAATTCTAAAAAAACTAAATCTAAAAAACAAGTGTTCATTAATGTGTTTAATTTGGCCATATCTTCCAGTTTGGCCAACGTAGGATCAGTCTCATTCACACTGATAGAATAGACACCGTTCCTTTGATTTTTAGGGATAAGATCTTTATTACAAACTAGAATCTAGAAGATTTGAGTAGATTTGATGACTAACTAAAAGATTTGAGATTAGTGGGAACCTTAAAGGAAATAGAGAGAAATTTGGAATTACATTAACCACGCTTTATATAAATATTTACAATTTCAATTCTCGTGTGTAATTTATTATTCGTATAAATATATGAAATTTAATAATTTTGCTCAAAATCATTATAAAATGTTTAGAAATTTTAAATTTAAATTTTTTTTGTCAAAAATTTCTAAAAAATATATTTTAAATTTTAAAAATTGAAATAATTTTTATCAAATATTCGAAAAAAATATTTGAATAGAATTTAAAATATTATATGTTTCTTTCATATTTTTTAGGGTGATCAAGCACGTCACCAAAATCGGGAACATCTAATCTTTATCGACAGGGATTCCCCAGAGGTCAACCATTTAACGTGGACTCTACTCAATGATACAGAAGGACTTTATACCTTAGACTGTATTTTACATGAGGATTTTCGAAGAGATTTTCGACCCAAAGAATCACAGACATGCGTAATTTGTAGTAAGTACCTTAAATATTGTTTTACATTGAATTGTACTTTAATAACTATACTCCAAAAACTTAATCACGCTGTAATAAAATCAAAATAAAAATAAATTTGATTTGTGGTGACTTAAATATATGAAATCAAACTAGTTATCAAACACAAACAATTCAAAACATAAAATACTGTAACGAGAAAATTTGTCCTCTTTCTAATATAGTTCTGTGGTAGATAGTTTTGTACGCTTGATACTTGTGTACTTGAACTAGTTAGCGGGGACAAAAAATGAATTCAAGTAACATAGTTCTCACTGAAAAAAATTAGGTAATAAGACATTTTAAGTTGTAGGGTGAATCCTTGTTAGTCAGCGTTTTGAAATTAATATCATTAATTAAATTAAATTATAATTTATTCCAAGTTAAATAATAAATAAGATATGGAAATTAGATATAGGACATAGCAGAGTACAATATTTGATAACAATTAAAGGATAAAGAAAGGATGAAGAAAGTGTGGGAATGGAGATTTGGGGAATCTATGAGGATGATAATGACGATTATGGATGTGTGTTCGAAGAGCGTAATGATGTATGGGGTAGACGTGTAGGCAAATAATAGAGAGAGCGCAGGCGGGATGTATAAAGAAAATGCTTGGATTGGACGATAGAACGACACCGTACCTTCCAGTTTCTTGAAATAGTGTTACAAGAAACTGGAAGAAGTAAATTTTGGCTAACAAGTGTGAGAAAGATGGTGAATTTTGAGAGAAAAGTTTGTATGGATGAAGAGAGAAGAATGGCTAAGGAGAGAAGAATGGCTAAGAATGGCTATGATTCGTTGATGCGCGGTTGCCTTAAAAATAAGTACATATAACTGATGAATCATCAAAACTTTATCTTCGTAGTCAAAACAAACGCTATCCAGTTAGGCATGACTTACGTTAGGCATGATTCTTGATTCCCTTTTCGGCTAATTTCTAAAAGAGCAGTCTAGCTTGAGAAGCACCCCAAACTGCCTTGGTCTTATGGATTCGTTCGCTTTAGCGCGGTCTGGTACCGTTTTTGACTTAAGTTTTCCCCACTACCGCTTTTGAGTCACTGTTTTTTGGTGTCCGCTTTGAGTTCAATTGAGTCTTACACTTGTTCGCCAAGTTTTATTTTTTCAACTTTTATAGGAACCGAGATATTTAATATAGTTCAATTGGAATGAAGGAGAATGGAATAAGTGTTTGCAGAAATAAGTGGTTAGAAAGTAGAAGGAAGATGTATGAAAGAATTGGGTGGTCAATGAGTAGATGGAGAGAAAGGATAGTAGATGGTGAATAAGTGGTCAAGGAAGGTTTTGATATGCTAGTGGATGTGGAGAAGCAAGAGAAGAATGTAAGGATAAGAAGGGGTAGGTTTAATAGTAGATATGAATGGATAATAGTGGGGGATGGGATGGCAGAATAATTAAGATCTCGAATGAGCATGAAAGAGAAAAGGATGGTAGCGAGGTTCAGGTGTGGTTCCGAAGAGCTGGACAACAGGTATTAGATGAGTAAGCGAGAGATTATGTGTGAATTGGGTGAAGAAACTTGGTTGCATTGGATGACAAAGTGTGGAGGGATAGAATGGATTAAAATAAAGATAGTAGAAAATGGTAGAAAATTGGTAGAAAGATGGTAGAAAATTGGAGAAGATGTGTAGGACAGAACGCGGCAGAAGGAGTATAGTGGCAAAAGTGGTTAATGAAATAAATAAAAAAGGGAGATAGTTGTGGGGATTAATAAAATGGTTACTAGTCGATGTGGAAGTACAGAAAATAGAGAGTAAAAAGGGATTAAGGAAGGTGAGGGATGTAGAGAAATGGGAAGAGGCAGAAGATTTGGGGCATGAGGGGCGAAGGAAGATAGGAGGGTAAGGGAGAAAAGAGGGTAGATATAAGAGAAATTGAAGGGGTGTTTAAAGAGAGTGGAGAAGGTAGAAGAAGGAGAAGGAGATTGCCGGTAAAAGGGTGGAGACATGGCCTTACCTTCGCCTAAGGTGGAAAGAAAATGGTATGTATTGAATAGACGACGGGAGTTAAGAGTTGTAATTAGTTTGGAATCTTGATTAATAATAGTCAAGTTAATATCCTCACTCCCCTCCTATTAACATGTTCCAATCTTCTCACAAGATTCCCCTTTCCTTTTCAATCGTTACTTTACTCCTCAAAACTATACTTATTACTAGTCATCTCCTTGATTCACCACACACAACTCTTTTGTAATGCTCCATGCATCATATTCCTTCTCTCCTTTTCCTTTTTTCATTAATAACTTTTCCATAATCTTTCTTCCACTCCAGTCTTGGCCCATGCATCTCCTCCAATTCTCTCTCCTCAATCTTTCCATCTCCTCCATGCATCTTTCTTTCCTCTTCCACCCATTAAAACCCCACACACACACACTCATCAAATACATCGATGTCTCCTCATCCATTCCACACACTCTACACTTCTTACCCATATCACTCATCAGAACCTATTACCCCACTCCTCACTACCGCACCTAAACCTCGCAATCATCCACTTTTATTTCCTACTCATAATTGATCTTAAATACTCAGCCATCCCTCCATCAACCCTGATCTATTCATAATTATTGTTAAATTTGCTCTCTCTAATCCTCGTAGTCCTTTCTTGTTTCTCAACATCAAGCATCCTCTCCACTACTTCGCTAACTACCCCTTCACCTTCTTGCTTCTTTTCACATGATCTACTTGAAGACCACGCAATTCTCTCGTACAACTTCTTTCTATTAACAACCTACCTATTTCTGCAATCACTGGATCCAGTCTCTTTCAATAACATAATATATATTTCCTTAACTAATCTCTTCTCATCATCTGACCACACTTTTCTCTCAAAATTCACCATCCTTTTAACCCCAATTGACCAACACTTACTAATCCCAGTTTACTCTAAAGCCTCTCATACGGAGTTCTCCTATCAACTTCAAGGATCATCTTTAAAATTCTGCTTGCACTCTCTCCATTATTTCACTTTCACACATTGTCCAAACTTCCGCTCCATACATCAATACTCTCCTGATTTTGGACACATATGTCCAAAATCATCATTCTCATCTTTACAGACTCTCCAAATTTCCATTCCCACACCTTTTTCATCCTATCCATCACACCCCTTGCTTTCTTAGATGTCATCCTAGTGTGCTCCATATATGACCCATTATTTGTGAACATAAATCCCAGATACTTATATTTTTTACCCCTTCCAACTTTTTCCCATCTATAGCAAACACATCTTTCCTACTTAGTCTCCAACCTCCTTTACACACCATAACCTTTGTTTTTTCTGCATTTACATCCATTCCCCTTTTATCCATATACCTGCGTAATCTCTCAGTCATTTGATACAACTCTTTCTTACTATTAGCCGTACAAACAATATCATCTGCATAAAAATAATCTGAAATCACTATTTGTTAGAAATAAAGATACTATTAATATTTTGAAACATAATGGGGTTTATAAACTTTGTTGCAATTTACCTAGTTCCAAGAATCCAAAAGATAAGTCAAAATTTGCAAAACACATTACAGATTGTAACTGTGATTACGAT
>WYDF02110455.1:0-10402 GCA_009867245.2 Adranes taylori
AAATTATAACGATGAGTATCTGGTGACATGCAATACGATGAGAACTTTGAAATTTGGGTAAAATAGAAGCCTTAAATATTCCTATGTCATTTGATAATTTTGTACTAGAAGTCAATACAATTAGAGGTTTGGGCATAGCTAATGGATTTGATGATAAAACTATTAAAAAAATCTTTTTTTGATGAAACAAAGAAAGCTTCAATTATCTAAAAGCTTCTAAATCAACGTTGTCTAGTCATGGTAAATCTTATTTTTATCACGCACATAAATAGCATGAGTAATTCATTATCATATCTTTTTAAAATTTTTGATATTAATATAGGATTTAAAAATATTAATAAAATTCTCTCATTAAAAAATAATAAAGATAAATTGGTTCCGCTCGAATTTATTCATTGAAATGCGGTTCTTGTGTGAAATTTTATATTAGCATGACAAACAGAAGGTTTGAAGTAAGGTTCATGGAACATCTGAATGCGATTAGGTTGAATCGTCCTGAAAAATCACATTTTGCTGAGTATATTTTAAGTTCAAATCATGATTTCTTTTTAAAAGCTGACGTTAAAATTTTACAACTTTACTTGGGACAAAAAGAAGTAATGACACAGTTGTATGTCGAAACGCGCCACATTCTTTTTATTCTTGTTTTTGAATAAAACACTATTTTAGAGTAGGAGCACTTATGTTTTCCTAATTAAACATTTGCTCCAAAACACTTTAACCTGTTATTTGTTTTGTCGTGCAGAAAAATTATCTTTTTGCACAGAAAAATAATCAGTTTTTCAATGCTTATTAAAAAGATAACACTAATTAAAACTACCCTTCCAAAATATTGTTAACTACAGGAATGCTCAAACAACTAAACAAATTTCGCGCCATTTACCGATAGACTCTCAACAAATGGCGTGACACGCTGTCGTCGAGTTAACCCTCTTTCCGGTAGGCTAGCGAATGCATATATAAGGTCTAAGCAACTATCCAACTATTCAGATCATTGTCATCCTCTGCGTGTCATTGATATCTTAAACTTGTGTATCTACAAATATTTTGTTGTTTATTTTTGTTGACTGCGTTCGGTTTTGTTGTTGCTGATATTGTTGTTATTTGTTATATAATTAGTTCATCAATTAGTTTATAAAAGACGTGAGTAAAAGTGAAAGTTTATTTTGAGTACAGTTTATTTTGAAGATGAGCAAACGCTAGCACCTTTTGCTGGCGTTTGAAAACATATGAAAGCATATGAAAACGAATTTAATAGCATCAAGCGAAGCCGCAAGGGCGAAGGTTACACACTTTGACGGATCTGCAAAAGTGAGATCAATTTTGAGGCTATGGCAAAAGCAGGAATTATTGCTCGTAATAGTACCAACAAGAATAAGAACGCTGCCCGAATTTCTGCTGCATGTTATTCAATGAGGCACTTTGTCACAAGTTGCTCTACCCCTATGAACGTTGACTACAAGGCAGCCGCTGCTGAAGGTACCTGGGTAATCTATCTTGTAAAACACCAGCAGTCATTCCTGTCCAACAATTGTACTTCCTATACCATTAAAGTAATCTTCCTTGATTCCGCCTGTGCCAGAACGAAGTCTGTTAGCATGATTACTGGAGTACGCTCAAAAAATGATGCTTTCGGAACTGAGTTCGCAGCCATTCCCCATCTCGATAGACGCCTCGAACAACAACAAAGTTAAGCTGTTTCCGCTTGCAATAAGGTAAATAATTTTTATCAATTATTCCTATTAACTACCGTATTATAGCTTGCTTTAATCTTAATAAACCATGCCATACGATATAATAATAATTCTTATTCAAAATTCTTCTCATTCCCAGATTCTTTAACTCAAAACTGGAGTCAGAGTGCGACTACTTGATACGAGGTCAATGTCAAGTGAATCCTCAGAAAAATCATGAACTTAATCATCTGTACAACAGAAGAGATTTCCCTTGACTTAAAGCAGCCCTTGACATCTTTTCGCGTCGACAATGCTCCAGTTAACTTTGGTGGACAACAGCAGCGCGGACAAGACACGTTGTTTTATTGACTGACAAAGTAAACAATGTGTTTGATACCGGGAAAATTGGCAGCCACTTCAAGAGCCAAACCGGAAAGGCGGAAAGCCTCAAACAATTATTCTGCGAGCAACTTGGTGACACCTACACAACTTTGTTCACTTATACACCGACCCGATAGTCAACGTTAAATGCTGTGCTTGAGCAAGTAATAGGTCTCTGGGAGCCGCTCAAAGCACATTTTGTTGCACTGAAGCATCCACCGCGAATCCTTTAAGACTGTTTCAATTCAGATGAATCATTGGTCATCGTCTCCTTCCTCTACAGCGCTCTATCACTCGTTAAGAAACCACTATTGCTTCTGTAGAAAACAAATGCGCTATTCCAGCGCTGGCGGAGATTATTGAATCGTTGAATAGTCATATATTGCAGCGACAGTATTCAACATTTTGGAGCCAGAACATCCGAACTTCTCAAGGGAGTTGACGATGAGCGTGCTGAAGTCTTCAACTCAAGTTTCCATGAATTTTATAAGACCACATTGGATTATATCAACAAATTGAGAAGCATCCAATAAACATCAAATGGACACTGCTGAGAGATCGTCGATTACATCGATTACGAAGACGTTAAGGAGCTGGTAAAGCAGATCGATCCGCAGATGGTATTAAATGCCGAGCTGTTCGATGAGGTATCTGCCATGTACGCTTTCCTCGAGAAGATGGATGATATGTTTTGCAAGGATGAGCCTGATGTGAAATGGATGAAGATTTTTGCTGATAACAACTCTTTACCACTTCTTTACAAAGTTGTGAGCATCATCTTCTCCATTCCTAGTAGTAATTCCTTTGTTGAACGGATGTTCTCGCTTGTTTCGGCACAAAGGACTAAGGATAGAAACAAACTCAGCGAGAAATCAGTTAATTGCCTCCTGCAAGTGAAGGAGAATCTGGACCTGAGCTGCCGCGAGATATGCGAAGTAATTTCTTAAAACAAAGATTGGTAAATTATTGGTAGTGCAAAATATCAGAATTAATATTTATATTATATTAGCTAAACCTGGCCACACTTCGCTGTGGCATAGGTACTAGAAAACCAGCAGGAATTCACTCTCATTCAAAGCTCGCTAATACTATCATCACACTTTGTTCTCCGAGAAAGTTGGTCAATTGACACAGGTTCAAATTGCAGTTTCATAAACATATTTTGTACAAAAATTGAAACGAGGATAAATGTACGATGTATGGACGAAGTTTTTTATAGATACAGTTTGAAAACTATACGTTTAGAATCGTTGACCAAGGCCTCCAAGTAAACAGCATTCGCCTCCTGCGTGCACATAGATGGAGGGAAGCCGGCGTTGGAGTCAAGACAACCGCTGTAAAACCAACAACGTTTCACATTCGCATGTGTTAAAGAGAAGCAGCTTTCAAAGGGAAGAAGAATATACACCGCGCACGCTTTCGGTGGCCTTCTTTTTCTATTGTTCACGAGGGGCTAATTCATAGCCGGGTGTTTTTTGCATTTTTTGTGATATTTCATCAATGTTGTAAAGGAGCAATAAAAATACATATCAAGAGAGGGTGATAGATTCTTTCTCCTTTATGGCGTCATATTTTTCGCGCGTGATATTTTTATTATAGATTTTCGTTTTTGGCGATTTTTGTTTTCGAATAAATGAGTCAATGTCCACCGATTCTAAAGCAGCGGTCTAAACGACAAATCAAGATAACGCTGATGACGTAATTGACAGATCATGAGTTTGAAAGCTGTAGAAGGGGAATTGTAGTTTGTTTCTAGCTTGCACGCTAAAGTTGATTGGAGAGCAATCCATATAGAATCATAGAAACGTAATATCGTGACAGGCATGCTAAGCGATATTGCTCCTTAAACTTTGCAACTTCCACAAGAATGATTCTGAATTGAGTGAAATTCTTCCTTCCTAATGATTTTAGCAGAAATTTTAGCAGAGTCCTGCTTAGTTGCTGCCATCAGCGTCAAAAGCTGCCAGCGTCAAAGCCGAATGCCAAAAATCTCTAGTTTCATATAAAAAGCCGTATCTACGCTCGTTTGAAACAGACGCATTTAGAACTTTGTCTGATTGTTTTCGAGTGCGCATTAGTCGCACGTTTCAATCAGTAAAGCGTCACCAATGCAATCACCGATTTAATTTTTCATCTATAAAAATTAAATTAAAATCTCTATCAGCAACAAATTTTTTATGTCAGCGAAATCAGGTAATACATTTGCAATATTTCGTTTTTTCAATATTTAATTCTCCTATTCTATTTTCTCACTCACCTACACTTTTAACACCCTCTTCCGTGCATTTTCTTCGCTCCTGGAGAAGATCAACGCCAAGGAGAGAAGCCACGACCAAATTACCAACCACATCTCACGACCAATGTACCGAGCCAACCATATAGATGAACCGACGAATCCACCTGGCGGCCGCATCGTGAACAACATCCGCAGACCGTCGCCATTCACTCGCCAACGCTACGTTCATCCATCAGACCGCCGACTCCTAATTTACTATCCACAGAATGCTACCCGCATCGCCGATTCAACAATTTTTCGTCAAGAAGCATACATTTCTTAATAACAATTTTTATTTTATAAGCTAGTTTGAAACTTTTTATCTTCGAAATTTTGCTAACATGGAAATGAAGACACCGTAACAATATATTGCATTATAATTAGAGCCCAACAAAAATCTGTCAGTCCAAAATAACGCACGTGATGAGTCAATTATTATAAATATGATAAACAATAAAACCCAGGTCAAACAAGCTCAAACAGAAAACAATTAACTCTTGCCTCCTGCGAAATTTGTTGTTTGATAAATCAGCCCAATTAGAAAATTCAATCAAGTCTCATTGCACTGGCAATGAAGGAAAATTATAGTCCATCAGACGTAAAGTTATATTTTATTCTGAAACTGTTATGAAACTGTACTTGAAACAAGAAGCAAGATTTAAAAGTACTGTTAGTCTAACAACGAACACGTTTTGAATGAATCATGAAACGTCAAACCTTCTGTCCTCCTGTACTTAGGTAAATTGGAGATATTGCCGACACTCTGCTGCTCTTCAAAGAATTTGGAACACCTGGAAATATATAACTATTTCACTTTCAATTTGTCTTCAGAAAATTTCCTTTTTTGTTTCTGAGAGTAAGGTGTCTAGAACAGGGGTAGTAAAAACTCATCAAGAACATAGTTCTCTCTTCTTTATCGCCAATTGCTTCAGAATCTGTAGGCCTGTGCCCAATAGGCATCATAACAATTTAATTTTCAAGAGTACTAGGGAGTACTATGCCTTTTACTGAATTTGGACAAGCTTTTGCCCTCATCATCACAAGGAGTACAAATATTTTTTAGGAAATGTCTTGGTTTTTCCTTACACTTGATTGCACTTTATTTCTTTTCTTCTAGCTACAACGATATTTATTGCTCCCTTAATTGACTGAGAGCAAGACGCAATACTATTTTCTTCTGGCCTCACTTATAATATTCAATTAAGTCAAAGGTTTTGATAACAGTAAAAGGCAAACGAGCAACATGTCAAATATTGTAAAGGAAAAAGGAAATAAGGTCATTCAAATTAGAGATGGTTAGAAGATGACGTACGACAGCTCCGTGTTTAAGGATGGGGATGACTTGCTTTTGACCGAGAAGAATGCCACGAAGCTATTAGGAAGTTCCGGGCTCATTATAAGCTATATAGCCGATCAATCAGTGTATAAGAATTATGTACGATTTTCTTTCGGGAATTAAGCTCTAATTATGAATAATACGATTGAAAGAAGTTATATGAAATAAGATTTTAGCGTAGATATAGCGTCGAGTGGGCCAGACAATTGCAAACTAGAGTCCGATGAACAAAATTTCTTCTGTGCCTGTATTACATAATACGCTCACCTATACACACGAACAGTAGTAGGAATTAGCGTGGCCGCAGATATCATGGACATCGTAATTGTACGAGAGATAATAAGGGAAGGTAGGAGATAGTAATCGATAGACGAAGGGGTTCCATTTTTGTCAAGTTCTAAATGTGCAAACCGGTTTTATGCAGATTTCCGGGTCCTTGCTTGTTATAGAGGTGGTGTTTGACATGCTATGAGAGATGGCGCTTGTTGTCTACTATTATCTATCTATTTTCTACTACTGCCATGCCCACGCTATCTACGGGCACGCCATCTCCTACTACTCTTCGTGTGCATAGCCGGGTGTATTAGGTTCATCGTTATCTAGTCTGCAATCGTCTGGCCCAGGCGACGCTATACCTACTCTTAATTTATGTTATTATCTTACTTGTATTTTCCCTCTTCCTTAGTAATTCCATTAACTTCTTCTTGCCTTTGTCAAGCCAGTAATCAGTTGTATCCTCGCCTTCTATGAATTTGGTATCATTTCCTTCACTAACATTAACCGTATTCCTTCTTGATCTGTGCAATATAGGATAATGCATATGTCGATTATCATCCTCATCATCTGTAAAGAATTTGATTATTAAAATGTTAAAAAGAAAACATAAGGGTTTTTGGAAACTATTTGGAGTAGAGAATCCATTTTTTAACTGAATTCCAGATTTTCGGAATTACATGCTTTGAAATTCAGGTTTCATTCCGGAATTATTACAGAAGAAGTAAGAAGTATTAAAGAAAAGAAAGTAAATTATCTTTAAACATAAATATATTGAGTTATGAATTAATTAAACATAATTCAAATAAAACACATCAAGATTTTAAAATACTCACGGAGTCATTTATTTTACATACAACAATAATTAAAGTGGGTTTATGAATTTTGCCAAATAATAAAACAGATCTCATTAAGGTTTATTTGAATTACATAAATGTTAATTCGCATACAAAATAATTTTCCAAGTCGAAAATAAATAAAATGGCGGCCAAGCAACATTTAATTATTAATAATAATTTAAGAGTAATTAATAAACAATTGATTGACCGCCAACATAACAAAGGTTCTGATTAATTTGATTTTCGTAAATGCTTATCCGCCACCTTTATTTTCAATATACTTCACCACTTTAGTTTCAATACGAAGGTAATTATAAAAACTAGTAAGGAACATTTAAATAAAAGTCAATTAATTCGTAACTTTTTGAGAAATGAAAATTAGTTACATTGAAATAAAATTATGTACTCAGCATAAAGTTCAAAGAACTTTAGGTGTTTCAATTCCTTAATCAAAATTTATAATAAAATAAATGTCTACTCACATCTGTACATCTGTCATAAAAAAATATTAAGCGAAAAAAATACGCCTAACAAACTTCAGTCTGAACTTGTAAAAAATTAATAACATTCGGAATATCTTGTCTGCTGATTTTTCGCTTTTATATTTTCATGTCGATCATGTCGCCACCTTTGTTACTAAGCTTCGATCAAAAGTATCTTGCATCTCACTTCTGCTTATTAAAAAACCTATCAAACTATTTTTCATTATCTCTCTCTCTCTAACACATTGGAGCACAACAGTTATTTGCGTGAAAAGACTTGTTCGTCTAATAATTTCTTTTCGTCGCGGCAAATATTTTCCTCTCGTCCGCTACAAAGTAACATCTGCGTTTCAATTCCTTACGCGTGTATCTATTCTATCAGATCGAATCAATTTCGATTTTCCTTAGATCATTTAAAATATTTAAAGATCTCTACATTAGAATCCCAAGAATTGAATACGTTTAATAACTTCTGGAGTTACAAGATTTGTGGAGGCCATCTTGAAAATGTGCAATTATATTCTTTTTGTGGTTTTTTATATTCCTGAGAATATGTTCCACTTAAATATTTTCGTATAGACTAGACTAAGTATTTTAACGATAATTAAAATTATTTTATATAAATAATTTGTTGTGGTAATTCACGTTCAAAGTAAATACACGGAGATGAAATCATAGTTTAAATGTAAGTTTGTCTAGTGCATTCACTTAGAACACTTTATTGTACCCACTTATTTGCTCAATTTACTACGGTGATTAACTAAATAATGTGCAATTGGTAAACATGTAAATTAATTTTTTATATCCAAAACATATTTTCTAGTACATATGCATCATTGTTAAAACCATTATTTTCATAAACATTGTTTAGCTGATGAGAATTAATACAATCTCTATGAAAATGCCGTTTTTTTTGTTAAAAGTAAAATTTGCTAAGCTTACTAACATTGGTCAAAAATTGGGGGGGGGGCGTCTAATTTTAGACAAAAATAGACTAAACTTACTAACATTGGTAAAAGATTCTGGGGAGGGAAGAGAGGCGATTCTAACCCTAAACACACTCCTTGGGTGCGCCAGTGCATGTAGCCCCCCCCCATTGGAATTTTATAGACGCTCATGAACTTAATCCGTTTATCTTATATTAGTAGAATTACTAAATCATCATATTGAAACACTACCGTGACAAGAACGTATACTGTATTTTTTATATTAGAATCATAAAACAATATAATAGTCGATAAAATTATTATTTATTTAAAATATTGATGAAAGATGATAAATATGTTTTAAAGATTAAAAAGCGACATTGAAATAATTTGTATTATATATTTAATTATTTTTCAAAACCAAACAATAAGTAGTGCAATATGTAGACACTTGAGATAAGCAGTTTTTGTTTTAAAATTCATAACAAAAGAAATTTTTATTTTGTTATGCAAATTTCTCTAGATGTACTTGTCTTATCAATGATATGATACATTTTATTTCAATACTATAAAAAAAAATTTTGCCTGACAATTAGATCGCAATTTGTCACTTAGATCCTCTTTCAATCCCATAGATTGCCATTAGGGATCCTTTCGATCCTCAATTGGATCCTAATTAGTAGTAGCTGATCGCATATTCGACCGAGCCGCCCAGCCACCTGGGACCTTATCTCAACTCGCTCTAAACGCAAAATCCAAGATGGCGCCGATACCGTAATTAGCAGTTCATTTCCGGTCTAATTTTTGAAGCTCTTTGGGGCCCTAGATTTCGGGACAACTTCCGACTCGAATTTAACTAGAGTTCCGCATTTTTTTAAATATTATTTAACGCTAGATATCATTATAGATGTTACCAGGGTCGATATAAAAATAATGTACAGGGGTGATCTAAAAACATATGTTGGATCTTTATATACGATGTATTGTACATACAACATAAAATACAAGTTGATGCATGTAATAAATGATGCATGTAATAGTTCCGGTCGTAAAAATTCATTTCCGGTCCAGAACAAAAGTCATTCCGGTTTCAACTACCGATCGTAAATATTCATTTCTGGTCCAGAACAAAGTTAATTTCTGGTATAAATATATGAGTAGTTAGAATTTCAATGGTATCGGCGTTCCGACTTGAATATATCTTACAGGCGCGGCTTTAGGGAGGGGGGATCACATACAAGGACACAATGCAATAGCACACAATGCAAATTGTAACGGGACACTTTGTCCTCGTTCCTAATTAGTTTATGCTATAAAGACTTACAAACCATTTAATACTTCAAGATAATTGATGCGATAAAATGTTTAACCATGTAAATGTGTTAGAGCTAAATTTAAAAAGAACGGTCATTAGGTTAGTTTACCACAGATCCGTTATATAATCAAAATGCAGAAATTGTTTTTGATTATTACGTATATCCTACGCTAATTAATCAAACCTTAAATAAATGGTTTTACTTAGAGACTTATGCATGAAGCAAGTTCATCAACCGAAGTCAGCTAATATAGTGAGAGAACATACAGCTATTCAAAGCGAATGTGTTAATTAGGTACGAATTAATCTTGACCGAAAATATGCATAGAGTCTAAACGGTCGAATTAGAAGATAGATCAAGAATCGAATAAAAATGAATTAAAGTCACTGGACGAAACACTAAAATGTGGCAGCTGCCGCCGAAGGCTATGTCCGTTAGTTCAGTGAAAATAAAAATTTTGAAATAATTCAGATTAAAATAATTCTGAAATAAAAATAAGGTCATGAATTAATCAGATCGTCAGGCTTAGTAAAGGCTCGTTGTGACAATAAATTAAATAAATATTTTCAGTAAGAAATCGTCAAGTATAAAACGGTATTTAACAGTCAGCATTTTAGATCATTTTTTAAGCATTATTTTCATGATTAAAGTAAATTAAAATTAGTTAGTAACCAGTTTATTCATCAAGGTAATTCAAAATGATTCAAAAGGAATACAACCCCCCCCCCTCCCTCGCCGCATCATTTCATTTATTTTAATATTTAATTATCTGACTTGAAAAACATGGCATAATACTAAAATATTTTTGCCCCCTGACCCCCAAAGTTGATCGAGCCCTACCCCAAGTTGAATGCTAGGCCCGCTACAGATATATTCTGTACAATATTTGCAAAATACG